>CAUYQU010104687.1:0-28994 GCA_963574635.1 Cheracebus regulus
GCAGGAGAAGCACACAGGACCCTTTCACAGAGCCTCAATTGTCTGGGCCTGCCAATGCTTTTACAGATCCAGACTGTTATAGTGAACCCCACGTTTCTCTTCAAAGAATCAGTATGGCAGTATGTTCAGCTCTTTTATTCTATAAATCTCTATTTTAAAGTTTAACTTACTTGTAATTCCAGTAAACAACATTCTCCACGTTTCTAAACAGTAATTCACATCTGTTGTCTCCTGCCCCCGATCCTGACTCATCCCGGTCACCTGATCACCCCTGGCTACCTGCTCTGACCCGCCCGCCAAAACACCCACCCTGTCACTCCAGCTCGGACCCCTGCTCTTTTTAAAATAGCCATTCGGGATTAGCTTAGCTTGTGCGGTCTAACCCTAGCCCATAGGGGACGACACAGCAGTAGGGACGACTCCCTTCAGGCATAAGTACCCCTTCCCCCTTGTCCAAACTTGCGGCTGCCATTGTTCCATCCGTACGCCACACCCTTCTATAGAAGTAAACTGCCTTGCTGAGAGGACTTATCTTCGAGTGCTATTTCTTCTGTGGCATCTAAATTTTACTCATAACAAGACCTAAGCAGGAATGGGGAGTGACAGCTTATCACTCCTGTTACAGCATCCAAGTTCTGAGGTGACTCATCCTGGCAGCAGAACGACCCCTGGCCAAAGGCACAGTGACATCCTATAGCCTGCCCTCACTGTCTCTCCTCATCTCATGTTTAGCTAGAAAAGGCAAAAGCCAGTCCTTTTGTGAAATCAAACAGGCAAGTAACCCTCAGGACTCCCTTGGCTCTGGCTAGAGTTGCTGGGACTCACAGGATAGAAGAGACCCTACAGGGGCTTGTCACAGAGGAAACAGAACATTGTGTAACGATGGCACTGCGATATCTTTGATCTTTTTTCTTCCTCAGGGAAGTAGGTGATGGAAATGTCCTTTCTTTGTCATTGAAAGTTAAACTGCCTTTGACTAAGCCCTGGGGTTACCCTGCTACTGTGTGGTAGGACACTGATACTTCTGATGTCTCCTCATTAGGTCTTAATTCTGACATTATACATGCCCATGTTCCTTCTTAGTGCAGAGATTTGAGAAAACCAGAAGCTTTAAAAAGTCATGTATGTTTCAATTTGAGGCTCCCCAAGTCAAACTTCCAGGTAAATCCTCCTTTGTTAATAACACAACGTGCAGGCAGCAGCCCTCATTCATTCCTGAAATAAACATTGAGCAGTGCTACTAATCCAGGCTTTGTGTGAGGAACTGGGAATGAATGAGTGGGCGAGTTAGTGGTGAGTGAATGAATGAGTAAGTGCCACCCTCTGTCTTGGGTGCACCTCCATTCCACCCTTTTCATTCCTGGTAACACTTGAAATTATTTGTTGAATGTCTGTTTCCGATTAGAACTTAAGCCCATGAGTGCAAGGACTATTTCTGTCTCATGTATCACTCTGAGCCCAGCCCCAGGCACATTCATATTTGTTAAATGAAGGATGGTTGGTTGGATGAAAGGATGGATTGGTACATAAATGATCAAATAAACAAATAGGTGAGAGTGGATTTCACCAAATATTTTTCATGTCATTTATTCATTTCTATGTTTATTTTTACTCTCTTCATTTTTTTAATAGCTTGCATTATTTTAGAAAGGATTTGAGGCAACTTCATTGGAAGTGAAAGTTTTAATTTGGGATTCCAAAGAAAACATTTCAAAATGTGTCCCCAGATCTTAGTTCATCATAATTCAGAATTGGATAACATTTCCTGAGCACGTGTCTCAGGCAAAGTGGGCCATGGAGGGACCATGATGCATAATCATGCCCTCCAGCTGCTTTGAGTATAGTGGAGGAAAGACCACAGACGGGTGATAGCAGTTCATGCAGAATGAAGGGATTCAGCCAAGGAACACAACTGCTGCAGTAGAAGCAAAGAGGAACAAAGAACATTTCCTCCGATCATGTCTTATTTTTTGCACGTCTTTATTATTATGCTGGTCATTCAGCAAGCACTTGATATTTTTCCATGAGATTTTATTAACATAGGGAAAATTAAGTGCCACTAAGACAAAGACTTATTTTCTTGTTGTCTATGCAAACTACCTACTTCAGTCGCCCATTTTGCTAGAAGTCAGTAGGGCAGAAATAAACATATTTCAAGAATTATTTTGACTCTTTTTTATCGTAAACCATAGTAAGCACCAATAATGTGTCAAGCTATGGGCTAGGTGCAGGGTGGCATCGAAGAGATCTCAGTCTAGGGTAGACAAAGAGATGACCATAACACAGTGTGGTAAGAGTAGTGACGGAGGTCAATGCCTGAGGTGCTGTGGGAGGAAGGAAGAGTATGCTTAACCTGGACCGGGGTTTCAAGGAAGCTTCCTTAAAAACCAGTGGGACTTAGCCGAGAGAAGAAGGTGGTGGGAAGAATGTTCCAGATATACAGAACCTTCTAGAACTCTCTAAATAATGCCTCAGTGACATGAGAGGGCACAGCATGTTTGGGAAACCATGAGTCATTCCATTTGGCTTTGGCATGGAACATGTGGGATTAGGGAGAACAGCCAGAGAGGCAGCCACGTGCTAGACCGTGAATGGCTTTATGAGTTGTACAAAGAAGTTCAAGTTTTATTTCAAATGCAATAGGGAAGCAGACACTACAGGATTCTTAAGCAGGAGAGTGACACAATCAAATGCACATTCTAGAGAGATCTCTGGGTGTGATATAAAGAGTAGCTGAGGAAGGGAAACGCTGGTGGCAGGGAGATAGGAGACTGTTACACTGCAGCGGGAAGATGTCAGACCTGGATTATGACAGTGGGAATGGGGATGATGAATGGATTCAGTCTGATTGCAGAAATATCTGTGAAAACCCTAACTACTCAAGAAGGAAGCCAGCCATAGACCTTCTGGTTTTTCATTGAAATGGCTCTTTCCCAGTATCTGCATTTCATCAATTTTTCTGCTAGAATCTAATTCATTTCACAGGGTTTGAGAACTCTCTCACAGATGCAAGAAAAAAATCCACCTCCAAGGATAACTTCAAGCAAATCAAAGCTTTTTCTTTTAAGTGCATCCATCAAAAGCGGAACCTTTTCACCTCAGGCTTTTAGCAGGAAGGATTTTCTCTGAACTTTGTTAATCAGCAGGGGTAAGGCAATGGCAATTTTGCAGCTCAGATCTACTTGAAATTGGTCCTTCAAAGAGCCAGGGATCCTGGTCGCTGGCCTAAAACTACTCAGCGGTTCTCAAGCCTGCTGTACCTGGGCCACGTGGTGAGGCTTTTAACACCCTCAGTGGGCAGGCCACACCCCAGTGAAGCACTTCAGAGAGGGCCTCAGTGTTTGTTAAAACTCCCAGGTGGGTGAGGCACAGTGGCTCATGTCTGTAATCCTAGCACTTTGGGAGGCCAAGGCGGACGGATCACCTGAGGTCAGGAGTTCGAGACCAGCCTGACCAACATGGCAAAGCCCCATCTCTACAAAAAATACAAAAATTAGCCGGGGAGTGGGGGTGGAGTGGGGATGGTGATGCATGCCTGTAATTTCAGCTACTTAGGAGGCTGAGGCAGGAGAATCGCTTGAACTCGGGAGGCAGAGTTTGCAGTGAGCTGAGATTGCGCCACTGCACTCCAGCCTGGGCAACAGAGTGAGTCTCCATCTCAAAACAAAACAAAACAAAACAAAACCTTACAACAAAAAAACCTTCCAGGTGATTCCTGGTACAGCAAGTTGAGAACTACTGAAAGAGAGGAGCACGCTAACCCCCATCCGCCACCAACCACTCAAAACCAACTTACTACACCTTTTGGGAGAGGTAAACTGAGGCCATGAAAAAGAAGGCTCAGTTCTCCAACTAAAAGCATGAGTTGATTTAAAATTTCCTAAGAAATTTAATCTTCCTAAAATTTTCAAGAGGATAAAAACTTTACATAACCGAATTACCTGAGAGCAAGATAAGAAGAGATTTGAGAGACCCTACAGTCCATTTCTCTGACCCTGGCTAGCCTATGTGCACTCAGAAAGTCTGTCTCAGACCGACTCCAGCCTCTGCTAATCTGGAGGCAAGTCCCAGCCAGGAAGGAGGAGTCTAGGGCAACCTGCAGCCTTCCCCACCAGGGCCTTCTCACTGTTTCCCCGGTGAGCCTGGAGCCTCTCAACGTTTGCCACACAAGTGTTTCAATGGCAGGAACAAACAAAGACCCCAAACCTGGGCACAGCCTGAAAGAGCCCATAGATATGAGTTCTGTTCTCATCCTAAACAATTATGCTTAACTTGTTCTCACTTCCTTAATATATCAATGTTGATTTTAATGGAAAACTAATGTCTACGAATCACCAAACAAATTGCACCTCAACAAGATGGCCCATATTTATTTCTGTGGCTTCTAGCACCCACTGATGCCCTGGTGTACACCCTGGAGATAATGATGATGATGATGGTGACAGTGATGGAGACTACTGTGAACATAGCCTGGGCTGAGATGCACATGTATAGTAGAAAGTGCATGGGATTTGGAGCCAGGAAGTCCTGGGTTTGAACGCTAGCTGTGACATTTCCAAATTGGCCTTGGGAAATCTGCTTAACATCTTGGAGATTGTTTATTTGTGAAATTGGACAGTGATCTCCAATTCAAGATTGTTATAAGGATTAGATATATTCTAGATACCTGGCAGCTGATGGACAATAAATGCTAGAGACTACCATGACAGAATTGCCTATTATCTGCTAAAACATCTTTTGCTATAAGATGGAGACCAGACAGACGATGTTCTCTGCTTCACATGGGTGACCCTCTCAACTAGAATCCTTCCTTGGGCTCTAAGTCCCCAGAGTACAGCCCAGCTGAGGGCCTGGTCCATCCAGGGAAGTTCTCTTAGATAAGCACACTATAAAATCACCTCTAACATGGCTGGTACATAGGGTGGTCCAACAATCAAGCATATTGAATGATGGTCACTAAAAGGAACAATGTCTAGTTTTCCTGTGACACTGTGAGAGTGCACATGGAGGGTGAGGCCCAGTGTGAAGAAAACTGGTAACTGAACCCACTACCGTGGTGGACACACCATGGGCATTTGGGTCAGAAGCCCTGGGTACCCAGTTCCTCCTCTGCAGCTCTTGGGCTCCATCCTCTGCTACTACTAAGTACCAGGAGCACTCTGGAAAACAGAATCCCATACAGGAGGGAGTAGCTGGCATTTTTGGCTGCTCTCATGCTGCTCAGGTTTTTCCTATCTCAAGGTCTCTTCTCTGCAGAGTGCAGATGCCTGGGGAGCAAAGGCAGGGTCTTTCTGGATTAAGGAGGGGAGGAACATAACCTGAACAGCCGCCATTCACCTGAGCTCCCCTGCCAGAGCCTAGGAGAACCTAGGGAGGCTGTGGAGTGGCTGTTCAAGGCATGGCAAAGGAGGGTGGCCACATGCATGTGAAACGTTTAGGACTGGGTGCCCCACATGGTTGCATGCTCCCAGGGGTGTTGCACACGGCTGAGATCCTATTCACCACAGACACCCTGGGGTCTCAGTGACAGACAGAGCTAAAATCTTTCAAGATTTTCAAGGAGAAGGGGGAAGGAAGAGGTCATTGCCTCTCCCACTCCTGCCTGAGCTATAGTTATATGACTATATAACTATATGCATATATCTATATCTATATAAGAATATAGAGAATGGATTCCAGTCCCATTTCTACAGCATGGTAGCTGTGAGGCCTTGGGCAAGGTATCTTTCTGTGCCATTTGTTCCTCAGGTATAAGATGGTGTTGATCATACCAGCAACCTCATGGGATTGGTGGGGTTCAGAGAAAGTCCTTGTAAAGCCCTTCACACCTCAGGCCACAGCCTGGCCTGCAGGAAGCATTTACCCAAGGCTAGTCACGTTTATGGGGTTATCCTGACCTGGAACCCTTGCCCCTGTCTCCCAGCAAACTCTTCCTTAGCTTTCAGACTTCAAGCAAAATCTCCTCTTTTGTGATCTGCTCCATGGCTCCTGCAGAAATGTCCCCCTCTTTAAGTCCCCAGAGCCCTCTGTCACCATTCTTTCAGCAACTGTTGTCTGAGTAGAAGCTGGGTACCAGTGACTGGGCTAAATGCTGTGGGGAAAAAAAAGGTTAAAATAAAAATCATCTTTTCCCTCAAGGAGATTATACTCTGGTGGTGAAAGAGGCACAAAACAATTACAATCCATCTGAAAATTGCCACAGTGGAGTTGCATGCGTGGCAGTGCCCGTGAGGAAAGGCACCATGAGAGCGCTGATTATTTGCTTTATGGTCTTTTGTCCACAGGTCTGTTTTCCTGGCTAGGCTTTGAGCTGCTCAAGAGTCGTAGCGTTGTCTTTCTGTCCTTCACTGTGCTTAGCACCATGCTATGCTCCATAAATAGGTGTTACCCATAAACAAACAAATGATATGTTACAGCGATGATGAGCTTTCTGGTACATCTGCAGGCCCTGAGGCCCAGGCTCTGTTTTAGGGTGGTGCATCTTTAATGGAGACTTATTCTGCACCCCCAGCAGATTTCTTGAGCTTTATACAACCTCTCCTGGCTGTACTGTGAATCATGTGTCTCAGTCTCATCTTCCTCTTCTATACCAGTGATAGTGATCATCATCGCTGCTCCGTCTAACTCATGGCAGTGTTGGGAGGTTCGAATAGCGTTAACTGTGGAGGCTGTCCAGGTTCTTGGCATCTTCAACAAAGAATTGGACAAAATGCCCAAAGAAAGGGAAGAATGAAGGGTATTATTGAAAATGAAAGCGTACCCCACAGTGTAGGAGCAGGCCTGAGCGCAGGGGCTCAAAGGCCCTGTTAGAGAGTTTTTGTGAGTTTGAATACCCTCTACTTGGGGTATGCCCTTCATGTAAATGAAGAGGATGAAGTAAAGTTACAAAGTCATTTACTTGGTGTACGCCCCATGGTAGGGGGAGGGTATCCCATGTTTCCTGCTTGCAGACACTATTTTCCTGTCTCCATAGGATTCACTCATTCGACAATATTCTATGAGGGTAGCATTTTACTTTCCCCATGTAACACAGGCCTCACCAGGAGAAGGCAAAGTCGGAGGAGTGCTGGATCCAGATGAAAAGGCAGGGTGATTTTAAAGGAAAGATAATGAGCTGACAAGGCTGGAATGTTACTTCCCCAGACAAGACCAGTGTCACCAAGAAGGCCTTCGGTCTCTACGCAGGAGTCCATGCTTCCTTATTCTGGCTGAAGCCACTCGTCAGCATGACCCTGATAGATTGTTGTTGTAGGTCAACTCCTAAGATGTGAATATAGTGAAGGACCTGATTGGGAGTTCTTTCCTAAGTCTATCTGTTTCTTCTTTTTTGTCTTTATTTTTCAGGAAGAGGTAGAGAAGAAAAAGGAGGAGGAGATAAAAAAAAGATAAGAAGGAAGGAAGGAAAGGGGAGAGAGGGAGGGAAGGAAGGAATAATTGTTGTGTCTAAGAAAACCAGTCATCAACAGAGCAACAAATACTGAGTGTCCATAAGAAATGGGCATTGGGCTGAATTCCAGGGGAGGGAGTGAAAGAGTGGGGATGGCGGGCAGGAAATGAATCTGACGCAACTACCACTTTCAGTAAACTCACATTAATTTAGAGGCAGACAAGACATAAAAATACGTAGCTCTCCTATGAGAAAGACAGAGCTACTTTATCTACAGCTATCTTCTTATTTATACGGTGCTTTGTGCCAGCAAGTATTAATACATAAAACATAACAAGGGAACATAATTTAAAGTAAGAAATAAAAGGAAAACTTAAGGGCATAAAAATGGGGCCAGGAATGAGACTAAACTACGAGAACTGTAAATATACATGTGATGAGGGTGAACCCCAAATTTGACTCCAAGTTTTCCAACAGCTTCCAGGAAAAGGAGGCCTGGGAAAAGACCCAGTTCCTGGTGTCCATAAAACGGAAACTGATGAGTTGCTCAGGAGCACTTTGGGCACCTCTCCTGAGGGTCCTAATTGAGAGAGTGCTGCATGATGAAATGAACCATGTCCCCTAACATCTCTCCACAAGGGTACTCACAAGGCACTGTCTTACGATGCCTATCAGTGTAGATATATGGCTTGCCCTCTCCCCACCCCGCTGCAGGGGTAGAGCACAGGGTAAGATGTGGCATCAGATTAGGGCACTGAGCATGTTTTTTTTTTTGAGTCAGAGTCTCGCTCTGTCACCCAGGCCAGAGTGCAGTGGCACGATCTCAGCTCACTGCAACTTCTGCCTCTTGGGTTCAAGTGGTTCTCCTGCCTCAGCCCCCTGAGTAGCTGGAATGACAGATGTGTGCCACCACACTGGGCTATTCTTTGTATTTTTAGTAGAGATGGAGTTTTGTCATGTTGGCCAGGCTGGTCTTGAACTCCTGACCTCAAGTGATCCACCCGCTTTGGCCTCACAAAGTGCTGGGATTATGGTATGAGTCACCACGTCTGGCCAGGGCACTGAGCATCATGAAAGGGAGAAATGCTGGCTAGTTCAGAGAAAGATGAAAGCGGTCAGATTTGGGCAGGTGGAGAGAGCTTGCTGTGAAGGAAAACATGCTAAGCAAGCAAAGGCGGGTTGCGCAGGGCAATGAGTAATACATATTTGGTGACAAAAGACTGCCCTTTTCCTCCTCCCTCCCTCCAGGAGCAGGAGTCAAAAGGGCACCCTAGGGCTCTGCATGCTGCTGTCCTGGCAGGAGCCCACCTCTCCAGAGGGAAAGCCTAGGCCCTTATTCCAGAGTGGCCACAGGAGGACTGAGGCAGCTATGGACCTGCGCCTGCGAGAGCCCTTCATCTCTGGGACAATATGGCAGTCACAGAATAGAGAAAATATGGGGATGGTATTAGAGCAATGGTTCTCAATTAGGGACAACTCTGCCCCAGGGGTATTGGGCAATGTCTAGAGACACTGTTAATTGTCACAATTGGAGAGGAGGCGCTGGTGGCATCGAGTGGGTAGAGACCAAGGGTGCCGCTAAGCATCCCACAATGTGCAGGGCGGCTTGGACAACAAAGCGTTACCTGGCCCCCGATGCTACTTGCTGAGGTTGAGAAACCCCGCCGTAGAGAACAATCCTCAAGCTGACGATGGTACTGACCATGAAAGATGACGATTGCACCTGCCCACGCTGCAGTGACAGGACTCTCACACCCATTTCCTCCCGTGACCCCCAGGCAATTTGGACTGTCATGGTGGGAGAGGTGATTGAAGCCCAGAGAGCAGAAGCGACTAGTTCAAGATCTGTTGCAAACTGCAGTGTTTGGTTCTCACTTCTCCTCCTCTTACTCCTTCTTCTTTTTTTTGAGATAGAGTCTGGTTCTGTCACCAGGCTGGAGTGCAGTGGTGCGATCTCAGCTCATTACAACCTCCACCTCCCAGGTTTAAGTGATTCTCCTGCCTCAGCCTCCCAAGTAGCTGGGACTACAGGAGCAAGCCACCATGCCCAGCTATTTTTTTTTTTTTTTTTTTGTATTTTTAGTAGAGGCAGGATTTCACCATGTTGGCCAGGACAGGATGGTCTCGATCTCTTGACCTTGTGACCCACCCACCTTGGCATCCCAAAGTGCTGGGATTACAGGTGTGAACCACGGTGCCGAGCCCTCCTCCTTCTTGGCTGTCAGTGTCTGACTGATCCTTCCCTCCCCAATTTCCTATGTTGGGAGAATTTCCTAATGTACAAATCTAGAAGCTGAACGGGACAGACAAATCACTTACCCACCTTTACCCTTACCAGTCACCCTTACCCACCTCTGACTTTGAATCAGGAGCCAGTGACTGCAGTGAAGCAGGGACAGGGGCAGATTCTTTCCGGCAACTGTGGTGTTAGCAGTGACAGTGGTGATGGTGGCGGTGACAGTGGTGATGGTGGTGGTGGTGGCAGCAGCAACGATGGCAGTGGCAACATCCAGCATCCAAGATGGGCAATATCAGCGGTGCTGGCTGAGCTGTCTGGGATTTGCCAGTGGAGAAGGCACAGCCTTGTCTCTGTGCTGGCTCTGTGGCTATGGTTCCGGCTACATAGTAACCTTTCGCTTCTTTTAGTTTTCCAGTCCTGCTGGCCGGCCGCCTTGTGAGCTACGTGATACCCTTTCACAGCATGCCTTCTTAGCTCCTATCAGCCAGAATTGGTTTTTGTTGCCTGCAGTGAAGAGCGCTTACTGACACACTCTGCACACGGCCCAAGACATGCATGTTCTTACTTCAAGCCTTCACCCTCTACAGAGCTCAGACATAAGGTGAACCGGGGCTGTGCGGGGTCCGATCAGTCTCAGCTGCTGCTCAGAAGGGCTCGCCTCCTCCACAAGGCTTTCCACGCACTCATGTCCTGCGGCCCCTTCTTCCCTTAGGACAAGTGCTCTCTGAGTGGCTTCTCTGCTCCCCCTGCCTGAGGCCCTCCATGGACCATCGCTCTCTAGTTTGCCAGGTTAACCCGGGTATGTGTGAATTCTACCTGTGGATACAACTTGAATTTCTTTCCCAGAAGCCACGGTAGCCCCCATACCACCTTCATTCCTAAGATCCCCCATCTGAGGCTGGGACCTTTCACTGCCGCATGTGAATTTGCTGCTGCAGTGGAGCAGGGATGGGGACAGTGTGGTGACCTGGCAGCTCAGCTCCAGACCACTGCTCACAGAGGCCTGTGGCTGCAGAGGGGACCATAGAGGGAGCTCCCAATCCGCTGGGCACGCCGGGGCTCCTTCTCAGCCCCATAGGGAAGCCCAGCAAGGTAAGAGTCTTCTGGCTCACGTGAGCAGCACTCTATCCCTGGGGACTTCCACCCACTTCTCAGTGAGCTCTAAGAGTCACATGGCCTGCCTGCCCCGTGGAGCAGGTGGAATCATATTTCTTGTGGGCACTGAGGCCTGGCATGCAGCCACTGGCTGTGGAAGGCAGCATGAAACCAAATCCTTCCCTTGTGCTACCCAGGCGATGGAGACAGAACAGGAAAGACTGGCTCCTGGAGCTCTGGGGAGGGGCTCAAGGACGTACCCCCAGCCATTGGCCTGGAGGGAGGTGCCTCGACTCCTTCCCATCAGACAGACAGCCCATCAGCTCTGAGCTGCAGAAGGGCCAAAGCAACCCCGGCAGGGTCTGTGTTTATTTCCTTCGCTTGTCGGCCTGGGGTGGAGGGGTGGGACTGGGAGGCCGGTGGAGCTTTCCAGTTCCTCCCCAGGGCAGAGGGGAAATGGAAGCACTGACTGCGGGGAGCCGGAGCTCACCGTCCTCCGGGCACTGCTCAGTGTCCCCTCTCTGAGTGCCCCATTCCAGCCTGTGGTGAGGGCTTTCTTCTCCCCTGAAATTCCCCCTAACGCTAGTTCTCTTCATTTCTCTCATTCATGGGTTCACCCGTTTTATGTCGAGATAATTCGAAATGGCTTTCCTACCCATCTCAGAAACACCTAAAAAGATGTTTGATGCAACACTGGGTAATCGTTTTATTGTCTTTGGTATGCCCACTTTTAAATATTTATATGGTCAGATCTGGCTGGGAGCGGTGGCTCTTGTCTGCAATCCCAGTGCTTTGGGAGGTCAAGGCGGGTGGATCACTTGGAAAGATCAGGAGTTCGAGACCAGCCTGGCCAACATGGTGAAACCCCATCTCTACCAAAAATACAAAAGTTAACCAGGCGAGGTGGTGCACACTTACAATCCCAGCTACTTGGGGGTTTGAGGCAGGAGAATCACTTGAACGCAGGAGGCGGAGGTCGCAGTGAGCCGAGATCGTGTCACTGCACTCCATCCTTTGAGACAGAGTGAGACTCTGTCTCAAAAAAAAAAAAAATTAATATGGTCAAATCTATTAATCCCTGCCTTTATTGTAACTGCTTTTGGTCATGCTAAGAAACTTCCCCTATCTCAAGATTACATTGACTGTCTCTATGTTTTCTTCTAGTAAATGTTTATATTTCTCTTCTGAAACCACCTGGAATTAATATTGGTCCACAGAGTGAGATAGAGATGAAACATTATTTTTTCCTAAACAGCCATTTGCCCCAGGCCTGCTGCTTGAATTTATCCTTTTCTCACTGATTTGCAATGTCACCTTTGTAATAAAAGAACATTCTTATATGTTCTTGGACTTTATTGTTTGGCTATGTTTATTGATGTGTTTCTTTGTCTTGGCAACATTTGTTTCAGGGAGATTTTAGAAGTCAAAGCAGACACAATGGATTTAATTAGTTGGGTTTCTTTGCGAGGCTCTGCAAAAGAAAAACCGTCAGCTATTGAGAATGCGACAGGGCCTGTTGGGAGCAGAGGCTGGCCTGGCACAGTGAGTGGACAACTAATAGTCTTCTCCTGTTTGGCCAGCTTGAAGAGCAGGGACAAAAATGTCAGAGGAGGCCAGGCTGGGAAGACTTTGAGAAATCACCTTCTAGCCCAAGCGTTTTACTTCCCAGCTACGGCACATGAGGCCCAGAGAGGATAAGCAAGTTACCCTGTGGGGGAACGTGGATGGGAACTCAGAGGGATAGTCCCATGAGCTGTTTGTCCTGGATGCCTCTCTAGTTCTTGCCCTTTTCACTGTCACCTGGCCAGTGACCTTGGCTTTAGCATGCCTCCCTCTGGTCTCTGTATTTTATCTGGTTGACAGAACCCCTCAGGATGGGTTTATGTCACTTCTCTGCTAAAATTCCTGGCTCAGTGATTCCCCACTGAAGTCAAACACAGCTGATGTTGAAGACTTTTTCACACCCTTGCACCCAGCTAAATTATCTCATTTTTCTCTTACATAATTTGTTCGCTCCAACCAGACACTGTCAGGTCCTGTATATTTCCCTCTGAACCCCTAATTGCCCTTCCTCTTCCTGGATTGCCACCAAACCACACCCACTCTTCGAAACCTAGTCCAAAGTTTAGCAAACTTCTCCCAGTTCCTAAAAGTTTAACTGGTTGCCCACATTTCTCTTCCTCTGTGGCGCCCAGGCCAGAAGATGTCTCTCATTTCCCCTGATGACACATTTCCTTGGAGGCAGCACTTTTCAGGCATGTCACACTCTTTGCCTTGTGGTCTGGCTGTTTCCTAGATTGTGTACTCTGTGGGGACAGGTGCTGCCTTTCACATGTGTATCTTCCGTAGTACCTCGAATTGTAGGTGCTAAATAATACTAATATAACATGTAGTATGTGTGAAGTGATATAGGACAAGTAAATAAATAAAACAGGCCGGGCACGGTGGCTCACGCCTGTAATCCCAGCACTTTGGGAGGCCGAGGCAGGCGGATCACGAGGTCAAGAGATCGAGACCATCCTGGCCAACATGGTGAAACCCCATCTCTACTAAAAATGCAAAAATTAGCCGGGCGTGGTGGCGGGCGCCTGTAGTCACAGCTACTCGGGAGGCTGAGGCAGGAGAAGTACTTGAACCCGGGAGGCGGAGGTTGCAGTGAGCTGAGATTGCACCACTGCACTCCAGCCTGGAGCCTGGTGACAGAGCAAGACTGTGTCTCAAAAAAAAAAAAATGAAATAAAAATAAATAAATAAAACATTTCCCCTCCTTATCACTGTCAGAACCTTTCATTACTTCTCATGAGTTAGGATGGAATGCATTCCCGGGTTCCCAAATGACTTAATAAACTCACTAAAGCACTGTAGATGATCTTTAGAGAATTAGGGAAAGGAGTTGACATACAGGAGTGGCAAATGCAACTCTATTTTCAAAAAGAGATAGAAGATATATACTGAAAATGATGATATAAAAGCCTGAAGTCCATTTTGGACAAAATTATAGACTGTTTTGTTAAAAGGATGCATTATGTAATCCCAGCACTTTGGGAGGCTGAGGTGGGTGTATCACCTGAGGTCAGGAGTTTGAGACCAGGCTGACCAACATGGGGAAGCTCTGTCTCTACTAAAAATACAAAAATTAGCTGGTTGTGGTGGCAGGCACCTGTAATCCCAGCTACTCGGGAGGAGGAGAATTGCTTGAACCCAGGAGGCGGAGGTTTCAGTGAGCCAAGATCATGCCATTGCACTCCTGCCTGGGCAACAGAGCAAGACTCCACCTCAAAAAAAAAAAAAAAAAAAAAGACTGTGAGCCAGGCACGGTGGCTCACGCCTATAATCCTAGCACTTTAGGGGGCTGAGGTGGGTGGATCACCTGAGGTCAGGAGTTCGAGACCAGCCTGACCAATATAGTGAAACCCCATCTTAAAAAAGTAAAAATAAAAATAAAAAAGAAAGTGTTAGGAGCATTTAACATAGGTTCATGAGCAATGCATGATGATGCTAACATGTATTGAAGACTTTTGGGGAGCTCACATTACCTCATTTAATCTTCACAACAGCTTTCTGAAGAAAAGTTTGTACTATTATTATACTCATTTTAAGATTCAGAAAGGTTAAGTTGCCCCAAACTGCACAACTATGAATAGCAAGTAAGATGTGAATTCAGGGCCTTCTCTTTCTAAAGCTGGGGCTCCTTCTGTTACCCTGTGCTGCCTCTCCCAGGGGCTTGATGTAGAGCTTGGCAAACAGTGAGTATTTCATTTTAGTCCTCCTCATTCTGCATCATAATGTGATAGGCCACGGACTCAATTATTCCTTGTGGAGCAAGAAAGGCACCAGTTCTGTCCTGGTCTAAACTGAGCCATCCATGCCTGGCCTGCGGGTCCAGAGGAGCTGAGAGAGCTAGGTTCTAATCCTATCATCCGCTGCTGTCTCCTGGGCTGGCCACCTGGGTGTCTTGGTTCTCCTGTAAGATGGGAATAATGGCAGCTACCTCACAGGGGAGGTTGTGACATTATGTGTGGTCATTCAGAGAAAGCAAAGAGCACAGAGTCTGGCACTTAGAAAGTGCTCAACAGATGCCAGCCTCCTTGCCTCCGGCGCCAACCCCCAGAAGCACTTGCCAAAATGGACCCTGTTGACACGAGGGCCTCGGGGCAGCGTCTCAAAGCGCTCTTCCTTGAAAAGCATCACCTGGAGATGTTCAGCCTAGAAAGCATTTGGAACCCAAAGCCCTGGAGCTCTGAAACAGGGTCCTCCAAGTGCCTTCCAAAGCTGCCTGGGACCCAAAGTCTTCCTGAAACTCACCTTCTCCCTGGGCACTGAAATGGCTTTTTCTAAGCCAGCTAGACAAAATAGCAAAGGCCTAGAAGCAAGTCATTTGTGATTATTGATTTAATCATTCTTTTAACTCTAAAAATGAAAAACAAACCCAAACCCCAAAAATTGATCTCTAATGTAGACAGCTCTCTCCCAGTATTGCTTAACATGCATTCATGTATGTTGATGCATTGTTGGGGTTTTCCCTGGAAACATAAAAATCTAAAAATCTGGGGCAACCCCTCAAGTGCTTGAGGTCCTGCCCCCATTCTCCTTGTGGGCCCTTTGCACCACATGGCTGTTTGCAGCCACCAAAAGCCCCCTGTCCCTACTACATCCTCTCCCAAGCACCCAACCTAAGTGAGAGAGGACTGGGGAGGAAAGGTGGGAGAATCAGCCCCCCTCCCATCTTAGTGAGCCCACTCCAGGCACGTGACACATTGCAGCATCAACGGTGTACGAAAACATCATAAGCGTAATGTGCGTGCTTCTGCTCCAGACACCACTTCTTGCTAATCTGCAGAACACAGAACGGAGTCTGTTCCATTCCTTGGAGATGCAACCATTGCCTCTTCAGTAAGCAGAGGCTTTCATCCCAAGAACTACATTTGGGGAGCCCGGGTAGCTGCCCAACGTAGCACATACCGATCTCCATAGTGTCGCTGGAGTCTTCCCCAGCCCTTCCTTAATATGCACTTACACATACCCATTCCATTAAACCGCACTGGGTGTTTTACAAATAACAGGACTTCTTGCACTACACAGCTTAATATCCTTACTGCCAAACCTAATTATCGTAGTAACTCAAGCTCACATTAAAAGCAAGAGATGGGTTCACTTTATCCTTATCATGAATTAGTAAGTTTTCCCTCTGGAGATCTGTTCCCTGAAAATGTTCACTGAAGGTATTTTGACCAAATTAACCATATTTATTTTAAGATTTTGCACGCAGTGAGTGTTCTGGGATTTTGCTTAGAGTAGATGAGGTCATCCACCTGCCTCATTTCTTCTCTCCCTCTCTCTCCATGTCTGATAGGGTCTCTGGTCAGGGAAATTGTGTGTCCCATATAAATGCCTCTTGGAAATTAAGTTGGAGCTACAATAGATGGAAGAGCGCTGGACTTTTTTGAGACCCAACTCCACCACTGGCAGAAGCCCTGTGACCCTGATAACTTACAATCTCTCTGAACCTTCATTATTTGTCTGCAAAATGGGGAGTCCTGCCTCTCCCCATTGAATTGTTTAGGCATCAAAAGAAGAGAAAAAGGCATGGAAATGCTTCATAAACTATAAACTATCATAAAATGTAATCTCTTTCTGTTAAATGACCCTGGTTATAAAGCAGATTGCATAAGAAGGCAGTACAGGTGTCAGGAGCTACCAGGTTTCTACTTGAAACCCTGAAAACAAATCCTATCTTTCAGCTTCTCTGGGTCCTGGTAGAGCCAAAGAGTTCTATTATCAAAATAAGATTAAAGAAAATAACATTACTAATAACCATAATGAAAATAACATTATGAATATCCATAATGATAATGGTAATAACTCGTATTTATTGAGTGCTTTCTATATGGCAGGCACTGTCCCAAGCACTTTATGTATGTTTATCTCACTTACCCCTGTCATGCCCTGCTGGAGCTAGCCAGTGCAGGTTTAGGAGAGCAATTGCTAGGGATCCAGGACTTTTCGGAGCCTTGTTAAACCATTCATAAGTGAAAGTCAACCGTGGTGGGAGTATTTACACAAGGGAAAATGTGCAGATGCTACAAATCAAGGCTATTTATTTATTTACGGAGCCAGTTTTCTAGAAATTAGATATTCTTCTTCTTTTTTTTTTTTGAGATGGAGTCTTGCTCTGGCTGGAGAGTGCAATAGCGCGATCTCGGCTCACTGCAACATCCACTTACTGGGTTCAAGTAATTCTCCTGCCTCAGCTTCCAGAGTAGCGGGGACTACAGGCACACACCACCACACTGGGCTAATTTTTTTGTATTTTTAGTAGAGACAGAGTTTCACTATGCTGACCAGGCTGGTCTCGAACTCCTGACCTTGTGATCCATTCTCCTCAGCCTCCCAGAGTGCTAGCTCCTTTTTTTTTTTTTTTTTTTTTTGAAATAGTTGGGAAACTAAAGTCCAGAGAGATTAGATGAAGATAATAATACTGATTCCTGCAATGTTGGAATATTTTATGTGAGTTGCTGATTCTTCTCTTCCTCCTCTTTCTCCTCCTAAACCTCCTGTATTAGTCCTTTTGTGTTGCTATAAAGGAATACCCAGGGCTGGGTAATTATGACAGAAAGAGGCTTATTTGGCTCATGGTTCTGCAGGCCATACAAGAAGCATGGCACCGGCATCTGCATCTGGTGAGGCCTCAAGCTGCTTCCTCTCATGGAGAAGGCAAAGGGGTGCAGACTGTATATGGCAAGAGACAGGGAAAAAGACAGAGGAAGCGGATGCCAGGTACTTCCTAACCGTCACTTCTGTTGGAAAGGAATAGAGCAAGAACCCACACACTACCAGGAGGATGGCACCAAGCCTTTCATGAGGGATCCACCCGCATCACACCACCTTCAACAATGGGGACCAAATTTCAACATGAGATTTGGAGATGACAAATATGCAAACTATATCACCTCCTGTTTGCTTTTTATCTTCCTCCATGATTATTTTATTAATAATAACAAAGCCGTTTCTCATATTTCCCATAGTTCAGTCATTTGTGCTGGGAGCCTTGCAGCCTTGGACATCCAGTTTCTAGCCTCAAGAGTTAAATGGGAAGAAAAACATATGAACAAGTAGTTCTCAATCCTGGCTGCACATCACCCAAGAAACTTTTTAAAGACACCAACAGCCTTTGCCCTTTTCTAGCCCCTTTCCTGAGCTGATTTAATTATCACCATTTCTAAGGCCCAGAGAAAGAAGTAACTTGCTCAGAGTCACACCGCAAATCATTGCTGAGTAAGGACTAGCACCCAGAATTTTACATTTTGAGTTCCAATTCCTTTCTACTACTGCCACCAATCAATCAACTTTTTATGTACTAGTGTCTTGCATGCAGTAAGTGCTCCAATCCACACAGGTAATAAGCAAACTTCGGCCAGGTGTGGTGGCTCACACCTGTAATCCCGGCACTTTGGGAGGCCAAGGCAGGTGGATCGCTTGAGTCCAGGAGCTCAAAACTAGCCTGGGCAACATGGCAAAACCCCATCTCTACAAAAAAGACCAAAATTAGGTGGGCATGGTGGCATGCACCTATATAGTCCCAGCTATGTGGGAGACTCAGGGGGAAGGATCACCTGAGCTGGGAAATTGAGTCTGCAGTGGGCCGAGATCGCACCACTGCACTCCAGCCTGGGCGACAGGAGTAAGACCCTGCCTCAAAAAATAAAAAATAAAAAGATAATAAAAGGTAAAATTCATGCACTAATTTATCTTCCAAAGTTATTCATCCTTCAGGAAGAAATTCCTTCTCAGCAGGACTCATCCGAACCTAGAAAGGCGACACAAGTGAAAGGCATGGGCAGGCCACGTGGTTTGCTCAGTCAATGGAGCTTTCAGAATCACATGCCAAAAGATCACCTGAGGAGCAATGGAAAGTTCTGTAAAAACAGGCCCGGAGAGGCAATGACACGCAGCAAGCTAATGCCAGTGCCAGTGAGTGAGTCCCACCCAGGGGCTCCCAGGGGCTCCTCCAGCCCCACCGCAATGCCCACCTCCCACACGGCCCTGGGGCCCCACAGCACAACCAGCTGCCCCCTGCGCTGTCTTCCCCTTTTCTCCCTCCCTCCCCTCTTTCATTTATCAAATATTTAATGAACCTATAGCGGAAATCCTGGAACTTAATTAGTGCTCAGTAAATATTTATTTTGGATGAATAAATAAATGAACGGTTGCATTCCTCACAATTCTGGGCTCCGGGAGCTGCAGAGATGAGTGAGACCCGGTCTCAGCCCTCAAGATGCTCAACGTCTAGGGTCTGTTCAGAGGTGGTGTGGGCTGGAGGAAGAAGCGCGGGTGCTGCAGGGAGTCAAGTGTGCATCAGGAGCCTGGCTCTGCATGGAAGTGGACAAAGGGCTTGACGAATGTGAGCCCAGCTCCCTCATCCCAGAATGAAGATACACCATGCCTGCATCGTGAGGTTGTGGCGGCGTTTTGCAGGAATTCACTCAGGATAGTGGCAAAAATATTAAGAGATAGTTATAAGTTACATTAACAAATCTCCTCAGAAGGCTGAGAGGTTTGCATTAGTTTCAGTAGAAGTTTCGGCTGAAGGCAGTGGAAACCTTTACATGTAGTGGATGAGAAAAGCAAATCGTTAAGGTATGTGTAGGAGTTTATCTGAATACCTCCCTAACCTTGGTGCCGGATGGCCCTCTCAGGGGG
Source organism: Cheracebus regulus (assembly GCA_963574635.1). Lineage (NCBI taxonomy): Eukaryota > Metazoa > Chordata > Mammalia > Primates > Pitheciidae > Cheracebus > Cheracebus regulus. Next base: position 19,422 of record CAUYQU010104687.1, read on the forward strand.
ATGTTGAAGAAGGATCACCTGTTAATAGTGTTTAGGCTCCAGAAACAAAACTCTTATCATTTGTAAAACCACTTTTAACCATGTTAATTATCCACAAGCGTGTTGACTTAGAACCTCTGTTATTAGATCTATACTGAATAAATGTGAGGAAGAACAGCTAGTCAGGGGATGGTTAGCTGCAATTGCCCTCTGAGAGCAGCTGATGACCTCCCTAGCCCACTCGATCACCGTACTCTGTGTGTGTGAGTGTGTTTTATTACTCCGCCGCCAAGTCAAGGTCTGCAGGACAGACCTCCTCAGGTGGTGATCAGTATCTCAAGCAGTGACCCCGACGTGATCAGCATCACAGGTTTTAAATGACATTACATGTATAAATCCACCTCGAAAATTGTGCAGCACACAGTAGAGATGTGATATTATCATTCCTACCTTGGACCAAAAACTGGAAAGCAAAAAAGCTAAGACAGCAGTCCAGAGCACAGATTTTGTGCCAAGTGGTTCCTTGTCTCAACGAGAAATCTATATCATTCCTTGTGACATCCTCTGAGGCCCTTTCTTCTGGCTCCACTGGTCCGCTCCTAGACCAGACACATCAGGGCTGGTAGTCATAGGCCGTTTATTTCCCTGCTACTCTCAATGGCTCAGAGCTCAGTAATTCCTAAATACCCAGATACTGGCCAAGACGCTCCTGGTTTAGCCTTACCTACTAAATCTCTCTCCACAGCACTGCCCAGTATGTTTCCTCACTCGGAGTACAAAACACACACACACACACACACACACGTCATTCTCATTTCCCTTTCAGGAATACACTCTTCTAAATAAAAACATCCAATTAAGGCACAATCATTGCTGGGTGTTTTGTGTGCGTGTAGATTTCAGCTGCTGTGGTGGTTAGATGGGGGTCTTGCCAGTGGATCGCCTTCACTGACTATACACTATGTTTTATTACTGTACTGTACCCATTTTTAAAACTGCCACTGTTACAACACTATGATTTGGAAACATGTATTTTTGTGTGTGTGCGTGTGTGTGTGTTTATAGTGTGTTTTCTAGTCTTAGATTGTAAGCCTCTCAAGAGCAGAGATCCTGTTTGCTTTGTTTATCAAGGATCCTCCAAGCACAGAGCCTGATGCTTGAGAACAGTTAGGAAATGGGCATTGAGTAAAGAATGGGTGATCAGTCTAGGCTGGCATTTGCTCAGAGCTGGGTAAAGCAGGATCCCAGTCTGCACACGAGTTCCAGGTTGGGTTCTAGCCGAACAGACCACGTTGGAGCTCTGGACTCCAAACCGAGTGCTCACCCCGGAGACTGCATGTGCTGAGCTACCATTTTGTTTATTTTTACCTGAGTCAAAAGAAAGAAAGAAGTTCTAGAGTTTCTAATGTCATTTGTTGAGTAGACTTAACCTTGGTAGGGAACAAACCAGAAACAGCTTCATTTTTCTCCCAGTGCTGCCTTCAGACATACTTTTTTGGATATATATATATATATATATATATATATATATATATTTTTTTTTTGTTTTGAGACAAAGTCTTGCTCTGTTGCCAGGCTGGAGTACAGTGGTGCAATCTCAGCTCACTGTAACCTCTGCCTCCCGGCTTCAAGTGATTCTCCTGTCTCAGCCTCCCAAGTAGCTAGGATTACAAGCATCCACCACAACGCCCAGCTAATTTTTGTATTTTTAGTAGAAACGGGGTTTCACCATGTTGGCCCGGCTGGTCTTGAACTCATGACCTCAGGTGATCCACCCGCCTCTGCCTTCCAAAGTGCTGGGATTATAGGCATGAGCCACTGTACCCAGCCTTTTTTGGATATCTTTTTCCCCTCCTTGGTGACATCTTAGAAAATACTTCAGCTTTCTGGTCACTCCTAGCTATACGAAATGGTCTCCGGTTCAGGTATTAAACAGTTCAGGCCAGTCTAAATCAAAACTTCTAACTCCCATCCAGTTGAGTGCTCTTTCTCTCCCGAACCTCACACCCGCCCGTGGCTTGAGGACCTGCGACCCCAAGAATGGGAGAGAGGGCTGGTCTTCACTCTTTCTCTGCTTGCTCTTTGTGTCTGGGGGCTACTGTGGGTTGGGGACAGAAGGGAAAGAGGCAAAGACTCGCATGATTGGTTGTGCTATTTTAATCTGGCTACTGCTGCCTTCTGCTGAGGTGGACATCCCCCAAGTCCGGTCTGTTTCATAGGACATGACTGTGTGTTACTTGGTGATGTCCCTCCACCTCCTCCTCTCCCAGGGGAGACCCACACACGACACTCACTGTCCCTATCACTAGCAGTGTGCTGTCTTGTAAAACTCCCTCCTTAGCTCCTGTACATCTCTGTTTTTTTTGTCACTGGAATCTCATCAGCTCTATAGGCTACCTCTTCGGAGATGTCTCTCCAGAGGGCTCACACCTGACAGTCCTCTGGACCATCCCCTTGGTCCATGGGGACTCAGGCATCCTTGCTCGGCCAGTCCATGCCAATGCAGGCTGCTCCCACCTCTTCCCTCTTGCTTGGCCTGAGTCCCAGGCGGCCCTAGCAAGCCTCTCACCTTTGCAGTCTCTGGAACGTGGAAGACTCTAGTTGTCATGTAATCTACTCTCCGATACTTTGGGATGCTTGTCAGTCTCTCTCAAGACACTTCTCTCCCCACCCCATTGAGACAAGATGATCTCAGGCAGCTCAGCAAGCCTCAGGCTGGGGGCAGGTCTGTTGCTCCCTTTCTTGCACAAACTCCCCACCTTTTTGAGTCCCCTTATTTGGCCTGGAGTAGGTAAGTACCTTCCATTTCCTCTCCCACAGTTTGCAGAGGAGAAAGCCAAAGACTTCTCTGCTTGTATGAATTCCCCGACTTCAATGATCTCAGAAACTCCTAGGCTTGACTTATCTAGGCTGGGGTTTGGCCAACTCTGGATGAGTCTTGCTGTCATAATAAGTCCCACCTGAATGTGCTTAGCAGCCTTTTAACAAAAATGTTGGGGCACTCATTCTGCTTTCTGTTTGTTGCACAACAAACTTGGTAAATAAATAGAACATGCTGGGAAAGACATGTTCAGAAGTGTTTACTGATGAAAATATTTTTCATTCAAAAAAGTTTGGAAACTAATTGTCTAGAGAGCAGTTGCAGAAAGACATGTTGTAACATGAAGAAAAGCTACAATAAAAATGTTTGTGGAAACACAAAACCTTCTTTTATGAGTCTACCAATGATTTAATGGCACAGACAATCTATGGCATGAGAATCTTTATCATTGGAAATATAGACATACTTTTCTTAAATTAAGGGAGCAGAATGGACTTGCTCCTACAATCGTTGAAAAGTTCCCAATAAATTGTCACTCCATTGAAACAGATATGATTTCCAAATATCTCCAAGGTCAGTTTAAAAGGTGCTGGTGTCTTGCTACAGATTTCAGCCTAACAGATCAGGAAGACTTTGGACAGCAACTTAGTTTTTACATTACATGTAGAGACTAAAGAGATGCTTCCTGGTGGAAATCAAAGTAGGACACATCAGTGATCAAGCCAAGGTGAGACTGTATTCTGCGGGGACTTGCTACACCATCTTCACCCAGAGGTGATAGCCCTAAAGGCCAAAGTAGAAGTCTTGCTAAATCGGAGTACGAAAACAGGCATGACATAAAACGCCTAAACACAAGACCAGCTTTTGTTCTAGAAATGTCTGGCTACCTTGTAAAATACTGCAAGCGAAGTCTAAGTGAAAGGGCTGTGAAGGACAGAACACCTGTCTTTGTGTCCCTGCACCTCATGGAGGAGGAGCCCAGCACAGCGCCTCATGTGTGTGTGCAGACTGAATACATGAGCCCTATGCCAGGGAGGCCGGCCCCGGCTTTAACAAGGTCTTACACACAGGATGTAGGGGCTCAGACCATTCTAGCTCCATCTTCCTGAAAGACACTTCACTTGCTCTTGAAAATCACAAATGGTAATATCTGCAGCCCCCTTAAAACACAAATAAACCATTGACATTTCCATAGACAGAAGCCAAACCCCAGGGAACTTATTTTAAATCCAATTGCTCCAGCTTCAGCTTTGGCGGGAATATGAACTCGTCTTGCTGATGGGAGTGCCAAACAACATTTTAAATCATCAAGATCATATATCTCTAACCAGGTCGATGTGTGGAATGTCTGGTGTTTATTTTTTCTGTGTTTCACATTGAGCTGAAATTTCACTGCCAAAGACGTTGGCCAAGCAAGCTTCTTTCGCAGCTGTTACTTTACAAAGCAATTTCACAAAGACAGGATGTTGTTCTAAAAAAGCATCCTCTGGTTCCCTGTTGGACAGGCCAACAGCTTGGCTGTTGTAAGCTATGCTCAGTAATGCCAGCTCACTAGGGAAGCTGGAACTATGGCTTCAAAAGCAGAGCTGTAGTGAGCTGGGAAAAAAGTGGTAAATACTTCAGGAGGTTGTTGACGTCATATAAAGCCCAGGAAAACAAAGACTGGAAATAGTAAGGGTCCTAGAGTTAAGGTACTTGAGGATAGCTAGGGAACAAAGGAAACGATCACAACTAGCTTGAAGTGGTCCATCGGTCTGCACTAGGTCTCACAGAGACATGGAAGCAGAATTAAGCACAGACAACAAATTGTTCCCCAGATCAGAAAAATCCCATTTGACTTCAGTTCCGCTAGCACCAGGAACATAGTAGTAGTTATGGTGATAATAATAGCAGATATTTATAGCACGCATTCACAGGCACTGTGCGAAGTACTTTGCATACAGTTTCTCATTTGATGTTTTTAAAACTCTGAAATGGAAAGTTTTATTACTCTCAAGTACAGATGAAGAAACCGAGACTCAGAAGTAGGAAGTAACTTACTACAAATCCACAGCTGTGCTGTGAAAGTTGGGGTGTGAATCTTGTCTCTGTAGCCTGAAAGCATGTTCTGAAAACCATTTTTGTCAATTCCAAATGCAAAACAGCAACACTGCAGTGCTGCAGGGAAAAGAGTGGCCTTTTCCGTTAAAGGGCTCTGGGTCAACTTGCTAATCATAGAAAAATAATGTATCTTAAACCCTATCTCACAGCACATGCATAAATCATTCCCAATTGAGTCACAGACCAAAAACATTTTTAGAACAAAACATAAGAAAATAGGTGAATATCTTGGAGTAGGTAATGATTCCTTACTCAGTACAAGAAAGTCCCTAACCATAATATTGATAAATTGGATTACATTACCACAGAGAACTTCTGCTCATCAAAAGATACTATTGAGAACAGAGAAAGGCAACCCAGAGTGGAAGAAGATATTTAAAATATATACAGGATTCATACCAAGAATCTACAAATAACTCCCACAAATCAATAAGAAAGATAGAAAACCAGGTTTTAAAAAAATGGACAAGACTCGACCAGATCCAAAGGGCCAATAAACCTATGGAGAATTGCTTAAGTTTATTAGTCATCAGGGAAATGCAAATCACAAACCACCATGCAATCACACTACACACCCATCAGAATGACAGTTCAAAAGGCTGGAAATAGGGCGTATTGGTGAGGATGAAGTGGACCAACCAAAGTTCTCATAAGCTGCATCATGAGTATAAAGTGATATAAAAACTGTTCTTCAGTACCTACACATCTGAATATATACATCTTATATATATTTTACTACCCAACAGATACTATATATATATATACACACACATATATATCTTTGTAAAATTTCACTCCTAGTTTAGAACCAACAGAAATATGTATATGTGTGTGTATGTATATATATTCACCAAAGACTTATACTAGAAAATTATGGCAATGCTATTTATGATGCCTGAAAACAAAAACAACTCAAATGCCCATCAACATAGAATAGAACAGGAAAATTTTCCCATTCGATTTCCCATTTCCAGTTGTAGTTCATATCTTCTCATTGTTATTGTGCTAATATACCATTGATGGGAAAATGAATTGCAGTACATTAACACAATAGCAATGAGAACATATCAACTACAACTGTGAGCGATAAGGATAAATCTTACAGCTGTGATGTTGAGTGGAAGAAACACAAATGAGGATGTTTCCTTTATTTAAAGTGGGAAAAGGGACAGAATCCTTCTATCAGAAGTCAGGTTAGTGGTTTCCTAGGGAGGGGTGTGGCAACAGCAGCTGGAACAGGGTACAGGGAGGCTCAGCTTCTCAGGTGCTGGTGATGCCTTGTTTGATTTATGTGCTGGCTGCAAAGGTGCATTTGTTTGTAAAAATGTACTGAGCTGTACATTCACCATATCGACTAGCTGTTGCCGTAACAAACCATCCCCAAACCCAGCGGCAGATGATAAGCATTTATTTCTTGCCGACAGGTTTGTGTTCAATTGTTCAGCGGTTGTAAGTTGGGCTCGGCTGGGGGTTGAGGGCAGGCTTCTCCACATGTCTCGGTCTTCTTTAACTGGCAGCCATCCAAGGCATGTTCTCCAAGGGTGAAAGGCAGGAGCCCAAGACAGGGAAATGGAAACACACAGGCCGCTTCGGATCGCAGCTCGGAGCTGGTGTCCTCTGACTGCTGCCACATTCCAGCGGCCAAGGCAAGTCACAGGACCAAGCCCAACATCAGTGGAGTGGGGAAACACGCTACTCTCAAGCTCCTCCCCACATAAACATTTGCTCAACAATAATCTAATCCAGACCATTTATGAGAAGTGTGGCTTACTATGCGTATTTCATATTTCAAAGACAGTTTTCAAAGGAAACAAAAAAAGGTGTAAGAATCGATATCTTCCTCTACCTCCTCCTCCCACTCCTGGGTCCCTTCCCACTTCTGGAACCTTAATGGAAAGGGGATAATGTTATGAAAATTCTCTACACAAGCACAAGGTCGAAAGGACGGAGGAACATGTGCTTCCTAGCACACAATGCACTTCCTGTCGGCTGGGCTGGAGACAGAAATGCCTCCCTGGCCTGCCAGCTCCCCCTCAACCCCCCCCCACCCTGCCCCCCCCGCCGCCCTGCCCCCCCCACCCTGCCCCCCCGCCGCCCTGCCCCCCCCACCCTGACCCCCCGCCGCCCTGCCCCCCCCCACCCTGACCCCCCGCCGCCCTGCCCCCCCCCACCCGCCCCAGAGAACTCAACACTTCCTGTGGATGCAGCCGAAGGGAGTGCTGTAAAGTACAGCCCCAGTTTTCCTAGCCCCTGCTCCCTAACCTTCAGTGATTCCCTATTACAGTCACACTGTTTAATAAAGGTTGAACTTTATTCAGTGAGAAGGAAGGAGCTGAACATTTAAAAGGCTCGACATTTCTGAAAGACAAATTGAACTTTTCGCCTCCTAACCAAGAGTCCTGAAAAAGTCTCTCTTCATAGCAGAAGCAGCAGTTTTAAGCAGACAGCAAATTACTCCAAGGGCAATATCCCAGTTCCTTGGTCTTCATAACAGATACACTCAGAGGGAGAATAAGCCTTCAGAGAGGTCTTGTTCCTGCTGTAATGAGAGTGTGGGATTCTGTTCCTTCTCTGTAGGTAAAGAAATTTCAAATGTACACAATGACAATTCACCCCTCTCTTACAACCCATCTCATATAAACTCCATCTCTAGAATCAGACTGCCAGGTGTCAATTCTTGGCACTATTACCTACTTGCTGTGTGACCTTGGGTAAGTGATTCGACCACTGTCACCCTCAGGTCCTCCATCTGTAAAATGGGGATTTGCTTATTCATTCAATGGACGTTTATTGAATGACCTACTATTTGTCCATCAGGGTGCTAGGCTGTAGGGATACAATGGCAACTGAGATCGACATGGTCCTCGTCATCATGGAGTTTACATGTAGGGAAAGGTAGAGTCAAACAGCAAACACTCTGTCTCATAATCACAATCACAGCCATAGTGTTACAAAGGAAACAAGCCATAAACTGAGATAGAAAACAGCAGGAGGGAGCTTCCACCGAGATGGCCAAATAGGAACAGCTCCGGAGCACAGTTCCCAGTGAGAGCGACACAGAAGATGAGTGATCGCCACATTTCCAGCCAAGGTACCAGGTTCATCTCAATGACACTGTTTGGACAGTGGATATAGTCCAAGGAGGGCAAACCGAGGCAGGGTGGGGCACTGACTCATCTGGGAAGTGCAAAGGGCTGGAGGACCCCCCTCAACCACTCAAGGGAGGCCATTGGGGACTTTTTGACATTCTAGCACTCCCTCTCAGATACTGTGCTTTTCTCACGATCTTTACAGCCCACAGACCAGGAGATTTCCACTAGGGCCAACAACCCCAGCACCGTGGGTTTCTGGCACAAAACCAGGCAGTCATTTTAGCCAGCACCTGGAAAGCCTGAGAGACAGAACCTCCCAGTCCACCTGAAAAAAAGGGGGCTGAAGGCAGGGGGCCGAGTGATCTGGCTCAGCAGGTCCCACCCCACAAAGACCAGAAAACTGAAACCCACTGGCTTGAGATTTTTGCTGAAGACTAAACCAGGAAGACTAAACCAGGAAGTTGAATCCCTGAATAGACCAATAACAAGGTCTGAGGTTGAGGCAGTAATTAATAGCCTATCAACCAAAAAAAGTCCAGGTCCAGATAGGTTCACAGCCAAATTCTACCAGACATAGAAAAAGATGCTGGTACTGTTCCTTCTGAAATTGTTCTAAACAATACAAAAAGAGAGAATCCTCCTTAACTCATTTTATGAGACCAACATCATCCTGATACCGAAACCTGGCAGAGACACGACTAAAAAAGAAAATTTCAGACCAATATCCGTGATGAACATCGATGCAAAAATCTTCAATAAAATACTGACAAACCGAATGCAACAGCACATCAAAAACCTTATCCATCACGATCAAGTAGGCTTCATTCCAGGGATGCAAGGCTGGTTCAACATACGCAAGTCCATAAATGTAATCTGCCACATAGACAGAAACCACATGATTATCTCAACAGATGCAGAGAAGGCCTTCAACAAAATTCAACAATGCTTTATGCTAAAAACTCTCAATAAACTAGGTGTTGATGGAACATATATAAAAATAATAAAAGCGATTTATGACAAACCCATAGCTAACATCATACTGAAGGGACAAAAACTGGAAGCATTCCCTTTGAAAACAGGCACTAGACAAGGGTGCCCTCTCTCACCACTCTTATTCAACATAGTATTGGAAGTTCTAGCCAAAGTAATTAGGCAAGCAAAAGAAATAAAGTGTATTCAATTAGGAAAAGAGGGAGTCAAATTGTCTCTATTTGCAGATGACATGATTGTATATTTAGGAGACCACATCGTCTCAGCCCAAAATCTCCTTAATATGATAAGCAACTTCAGCAAATCTCAGGATTCAAAATCAATGTGTAAAAATCACAAGCATTCCTATACACCAATAACAAACAAAAGAGAGCCAAACCATGAGTGAACTTCATGACTGCTACAAAGAGAATAAAATACCTAGGAATACAACTAACAAGGGACGTGCCAAAAAGAACTACAAACCACTGCTCAAGGAAATAAGAGAGGACACAAACAGATGGAAAAACATTCCATGCTCATGGCTAGGAAGAATCAATATCCTGAAAATGGCCATACTGCCCAAAGTAATTTATAGATTCAATGCTATCC
>CAUYQU010104690.1:0-10496 GCA_963574635.1 Cheracebus regulus
TGGCTCCTCTGCCGGGAATCTCCCGGTCTGTGGGCTACAAAAATTCGTCGGAAAGTGCGGCGTCCACTCGTTCTCTGCGCTTTCACTGGGAGCTACATTCCTGAGCTGTTGCTAATCGGCCATCTTGGATCTCTCTCCGGAATCTTACTTTTAAGGAAAAGGGATAAGGTGAGCAGTCTGCAGACATTCTAAGATGACGTGGGAGCAATAAACTCTATACAAATTGGAATTTTATTTGATCTGTTATATTCTAGGATGAGACCTTTGTGTGAATATATTTTCAATGGAACTTAAAGGTTTTATGCTGAATTCACTTCTAAAATTCCCAGTAATTTGTCAAGTTTTTTTTTAACCTTATGTATGCCAGTTAATTTTCTTTCACTCCTCTCTCTGCAGGCATTTCTCTCCGAACATGCCGCTGTTAGTACCACTAACATAAAAGCAAATGACATATGCAACTCCAATTAAATATTTATGCAACGTAGCAGTGAAGTGGTAAATACTGTATTATGCTTTCCACTTGTCGTTAGGAGGTATTGCTACATTTTGCAAAAAATAATAGTTTAAAACAGAGAAGACTTCACTCTATTTCATGAATAAGATATATTTATCTGGCACAAACCAGAGTCAAGCTGACTTTAAAGGTATTTCTTATTGTTCTGTCTTTGAATATTTTTCAAGTCAGAAAAAACCCTATATTTAAAGGGTAAATACAATTTGTTTAAGTGTATTATTTTCTTTCTTTCTTTCTTTTTTGTTTTTTTGAGACAGAGTCTTACTCTGTTGCCTGGGCTGGAGTGCAGTGGCCCAATCTCTGCTTGCTGCAACCTCCGCCTCCTGGGTTCAAGCAATTCTTCTAGCTCAGCCTCCCGAGTAGCTGGGACTACAGGTGCAGCCACTACACCTGGCTAACTTTTTGTATTTTTAGTGGAGACAGGGTTCCGCCATGCTGGCCAGGCTGGTCTTGAATTCCTAGCCTCCTTCCAAAGTGCTGGGATTACAGGCATGAGCCACCATGCCTTGCTGAGTGTATTATTTTCATATGTTATTTACTTTGGCTGATCTCATATCAAACTAAAAGTAAAATAAATTATGTTTGTGAGGAGAGGAAGAGCTTCCTATACTGCTAAATTCTTATTCTGAGTCTTTAATCACCATTGAATCAGGCTTAACTATGTCCTTAAGGATGCAAGAATAAAATAAAATATTGAAAAATTGATTCTACATTTTTAGTTTTACAATTTTCCATCCTCTAAAATATAGGCTATACATTTTCCTACAATGTGATGAAATCATGTTAGTATTAAAATGCTTCCATACCATCTCAGACAAAATGCATTTTTCTGAATATAATGCAACTCAGAGTTAAGGGAAGAAGCTGTAATGAAAAACGGTATGTAATTCATTGCTTGGCTGTGCTCTAGAACATTATAAAACCGTACTTTTATTACAAAGACACATCCAAAAAGAAAAAAGAATGTCAAACACATTTTATTTTGCCATATATAGTTAAATGGTTGATTTTTCATGAAGCATAAAGGGCTGGAATATTTTCCCTTCTGACCCTGAGTTGCATATATATAGCTACTATCATAATCAATTTCAAGGTACAAAGAGAGGTAAAAATGTTCATAAAATGCAAATAGACCCAGAAGTAGGACAGATAACTGCTAAGGTATCATAACTGCAATGAACCTGGATTCGACAGGTTATGTTTTGCCAGATCTAGGGAATGCTTATGTTGTTAAACAGCCTTTTTAGCAGACATCTGACAACATGTATTTTAGAAATCAGTTGGTAGCAGCTGTTCAAAGGAAATAAATAACTACATATGTATTTCTTAAATGGAAGGAACAGTAAAAATTTGAGTAGTTCTCTGGTTTGCTATACCTGTCAGGAGCTGGTAAGAAAAACAAAGCTCAGCTATTTGTTTTCACTGGGAAATTAGTTAACAAAACAGTCCCTTAAAGATTTAGATTTTTATGGAAGAATTTTTGTGGGGCTAAAAAAAAACTACTGGGTATTGGGGTGTTGAAAGGTAATAGGGAGTGACTGTTAAAGATTACAGGGTTCCTTTCTGGAGGTGATGGAAATGTTCTGACTGTGATGAGAGCTGGAAAATTCTGTGGCTATGTAATAGTAAACACCATTGGATTGTACATTTAAATGGATAACCACATGGTATACGAACTGGTTCTCAAGAAAGCTGTGATTCAGAACACTCTGTTGTCAAATGAAGTATTGGTTAGGAAAAACCTGGCCAAAAGGGCAAGATAATTGAGAAAATATACCACCATAATATAGTCTGATAATATTTTTTTCTCGTGTTCCTTAAACTTACAGTTCGTGTGCAAATACCTTTGGTACTACTGTACATGGAGAAATTCTCTGACTCTGCATAGCAGTGCATAGAAATGCTCGTAAAATTAAAGGTCCAGAATGGTGTCACTTGAAGTCTGACTTGAGTGGCTTTTTTGCAGTTTAATTGGTGTCATCCCAAGCATTTGTTATGATTTGTATTTAGCAATGCTTTAATAATGTTTGTGCTTCATGAGGGATTTCTGGGCATTTTTCTATACGTACAACATTGAAATTTCAGGTTATCTTCTACCCAGAAAAAAGAGCCTTCTGTGAGCAAAGAACAATATCAGGACTCCTACCCATTGCTTAACTGTGAACAGAAGCAGGACTGTAGACTTTGCTCCTTTTTACCATTTTTTGGTGAACAACTGGTGCTTACTGCTCTTTTTTTTTTCAGAGCAAGGAAAAGAAAAATGAGTATCTGAGGGCCCAGAGAAGTATAACAGGTTTTTTTTTTTAATAGGTCTGTATCACTAACTATAATCTTCGAATGTAATGTTTGTGGTTAGAAATCAGTAGAATTTTTGTTGTGTAAAGGCACAGCAACTCCAAGGTTAATGCATTAGAGAAGGATTTTAACTGGAGGTTCAGTAATCTGAAGAAAATCATAACGACTCCACTAGAAGAAAGTTTATCATATGTACATTTGATTTTTAAAAACTGGGATATGAAAAATCATGTCACATTTATTCTATCATGAATCAGCTAAGGTTTCTCAACTCTGCTTATTCCTCTATCCCAATAGGGCCTCATGATCTCCCAGTTATGACTAGTTTTCTAACAGGTTGTCTGGATTCACTTCTAAAATTCCTAGTAATTTGTCAAGTTTATTTAACCTTATGTATGCCAGTTACTTTTCTTCCACTCCTCTCTATGCAGACATTTCTCTCTCAACATGCTGCTGTTAGTACCACTAATGTAAAGAGTGGTAGTACGTAATGTAAATAGTGTAACTATCCAAATGATAGTTACTAGCCATGGGGTCTGTAACTAATGTTTGTCTGTTTAATGAAAACTAGTAAAATTTAAACTTGAGTTTCTTCAGTTTACTAGCTACCTTTCAAGTGCTCAACAGCCATGTGTGTCTAGCGGCCACTAAACTGGACAGTGTGGAAACAGAGTATTTCCATCATGAAATGGAACATGTTACGGCATTACCTAGACCCTTACTACTCTCAGGGTGATCTGAGAAGCACAGGAGCATCACCCGAGAGCCTGCTGGAAATTCGAATCTCAGTTCTCACTTCAGATCTGTTAAATCAGAATATGCATTTTAACAAGGTCCCCAGGCGATTCCTAGGCACAGGAATGCATGGAAATCACAACTCTGGACCTCCTTTCATGTTCTGGAAGGCCACTGAAGCAATATTTTTTTTTTTGAGAGAGTTTCGCTCTGTCGCCCAGGCTGGAGTGCCATGGCGCCACCTCAGCTCACTGCAACCTCTGCCTCCCGGGTTCAAGCAATTCTTTTGCCTCAGCCTTCCAAGTAGCTGGGACTACAGGCACACACCACCACGTCTGGCTAATTTTTGTATTTTTAGTAGAGATGGGGTTTCATCATCTTGGGCAGGCTGGTCTTGAACTCCTGACCTCGTGATCTGTCCACCTTCCAAAGTGCTGGGATTATGGGTGTGAGCCACTACTCCAGGCCACAGTCTTTCAAAAACATAAATGTGATTCTCTTTCACTCCTATGCTTAAATCTCTTCAATTTCTTGTCTATTTTTACTTCTTAAAAAACCTCACAGAACATTATAGTGAGTCCTTGTATGTATACCTTCAGGTGAGCCTTCTCTCTCAGCCTCAGATTCCCTATCTGTTAAAAGAAGAAACCTCCTAAGGTTGCTGTGGAAATTAAATGAGGTAATTCATACAGTTTCTAGAACAATGCCTGGCACAGTAAGCACTACACATGCACCATGGTAGATATTTCACGTTTCTTCCTTGCTGTTCCTCAGATGACCTCATCTCAAGGTGACTTTTTCTAGCCATTGGCATCAGGTGAACGAAGCTCCAGTTCAGGCATCATCTGCTAGATCAAGTCTTTCCCCAACATCTTCAGCAAAATGTAGGTATCTTCTTTCTTTTCTATTTTTTTTTTTTTTTTTTGCTCATCAAACTGGTATGAAAGCAGGTACTGTGAAAACTGTGTTTTTATGCATGTCCTTATCACTTCACTATGAGCTTCTACAATGAAGAGCTAATTAGATCTCTGATATCTATCAGAGTGGCCAGGAAAATGTTAACCTAAAAATAGTTACTGAAAAACCATTAAGTAGCAGAGGAAATTTAAGTTCACTTAAAAAAAATACAGGGCTGGGCACAGTGGTGTCTCATTCCTGTCATCCTAGCACTTTGGGAGGCCGAGGAAAGAGGACAGCTTGAGCTTAGGAGTTCGAGACCAGTCTGGGAAACTTAGGGAGATCTTGTCTCTACAAAAAATTAAAAAAAAAATTAGTTGGGCATGGTGGCGCGTGCCTGTAGTCCCAGCTACTAGGGAGGCTGGGATGAGAGGATTGCTTTACCCAGGAGGCAGAGGCTGCTGTGAGTCATGATTGAGCAACTGCACTCAAGCCTGTGAGATAGAGTGAGACCCTATCTTGAAAAAATAGAAATACAAAAAATAAATAAAAACTAATACTTAGATAAGGACTTTACAGGTATGGTATGAAAGTCAGCAATTTAAAGAAATAGAGTGAGATCCTGTCTCAAAAAATATATATATACAAAATAAATAAAAATTAATACTTAGATTGAATAAGGGCTTTATGGGTATGGCATGAAAGCTAGAAATTTAAATAAATAAAATAATACATCTGACTACTTTAAAAATTCTGTATGAAATATGGTAAACATAACTATGACCAAAGTTAGTAATAAATTGGAAAAGGATGTAACATATGTGATAAAATATTCATATCCTTAGTTGAAAATAACTTTTTTAAATCAAAAAGAAAAGAGAATAGCCCCAATGGAAAAATGCAGACTATTCACACACAAAAAGAGAAATACAAATGGCCAATAAATGTATGTGAAGATATTCAGCACTACTAGTAATAAATCAAAATAACAATACAATTTTTTAAACTAAGAGACTGACAAAAGTTAAAAATATTCATAAGAATATATATATAGATAGAGGCAAGGACTAGCATTGTTGGTTATGTAAAATGACAGTTGCCATGGTTTTCAAAATTTAAAACATGCCTACTCTTCAGTACAGCAAACATCCTTCAAATAATTTATACCAATAAAAAACTGGATCAAATGAACATATACGCACACATCAGCACACCCAGACACAGGCATAAGAAAATAAGTCACTGCATTTTGGGGAACTAGCCACTAAATAAAATTATATTGATGATGTATAATGAATGAATGATATGTGAGAAAAGTCTAGTATAAAATGCATTTAAAAATATGGACCTCTAGCTATATATGTACATGGGAAAATATGGACAGATATACACCAAAAAGTTGACACATGCACTGTGGAATTACAATTAATTTTCACTTTTTAAGGTCTTGCTTTATCCTCTGCAATTTTGAAGAAATAGAAAAAATAAACAACAAAGCCTGCCTCCTTCCCTCCCTCCCTTCCTCTCTTTCAGAAGCTGTTCACCTTGTTTATCCAGAGATAACTTTACCTTAGAAAAGAAACATATTAAATCTACATTCTTGCAAGTTCTCATTATCTCACTGGAAGGTAAGAAAGAAAACTCTAAGAAATAATTTCTCGAGCTTTTTTTTTTTTCTTATTTATGTCTTAGGCTTTTACGTTATAATAACAGTCAATATAAGAGAAGGAAGTTCTAAGGGAATAAAAAATAGTTTAAGGATGGCTGCCTTTCCCTTAAAGGTTGCAAGGTCAATCTCATGATGACATTGGTCTCCCCATTGATTCCAGGGTTTATCAGACTGATCTGGCTGGATGGGAGAGTGTCCCTTTCTCCCTCTCTGCTTTACATGCACACTTAATAGAAAAGGACAACCTTCCCTGAGAAAAGTGTCCTGTTCTTTTTTTCAAGGGTAAAGGCAACATCTTTAATCAAAAAAGATTTACTATGGAAACCAATGAGGGAATGAAATTTTTTTACCTGATTAAAAATAAAATCATTGTGTTAGTGTGTTAGTCCTTTAAATGTGGGAAGACTAATGAAAATTCAAATCATACATGTGCTTAATTAAAGCAATAAAAGTATGAAACAATTTTTTGAAGATAAAAGTAATTTCTTGCTAGGTAACACTGGGATTGTACCTTCTTAATTCCTAGCACAATAAATAGATCAAAACAAATGTTCAATAACTATCTGTTGAACTGAAAAGCCTACCTAAGTATATTAACTAGATAATTTGCATGTTGCCATGTGGGGGAGGATAAAAGCAAAGGGAAAAGTTTCGGACGGACGATGGTACTAGTAGGAATAAAGCAGATTGCTAATTACTAAAAAGTAAAACCAGGCAATATGAAAAAAAATTTTTTTTGAGTTTTTACTTAGAAGTCTGATAGTTTATATTCACTAATGGATCCTTAAAAAGAGTACAAGTCTAGCAGGTAACAGTGACTGATCTCATATTAAAATGCTATTTTTTCTTGCTAGTCACACCATGAAAATAAAATTAAATGGCATCAGAATTGATATTCAAAATATTTAACAACTGGAAGCACACAGGCGCTTATCAATCAGAAAGGGTGCCTGAGCAGTCAACCTGACACTGAATTCCAGCCCTGCATATTCATCTATGTGGTGTGCACCACAGTAAAAAAAATCTCCAACAAACACATATTCTTTATTTTTAAGTTCCAGGGTACATGTGCAGGATATGCAGATTAATTACACAGGTAAATGTATGCCATGGTGGTTTTGCTGTACCTATCAACCCATCCCCTAGCTATTAAGCCCAGCATGCATTAGCTGTTTTTATCTAATGTTCTCCCTCTCCACAGTCTACCCACAGTCTACCCCACGACAGGCCCCAGTGTGTCTTATTCCACTCTCTGTGCCCATGTGTTCTCACTGCTCAGCTTAAATACATATTTTCAATTTATTACATGCCATTTATGACTGGTCAATTTCAGAACCATTTAAAATCCTTTAGCAGCACACTTCTGACAGGTACAAATAATGTATACAGCTAACTAGAAGAGAATCTCTTGATGCCTGATACATGTTCTAACTGAATACTAGAGATCTGTCTCTGGAATACTGACTTTTGTTGTGAAATTACTCATTTACCTTCAGTGTTTTGAAACAACAGCAGTATTGTTTCACTAGGGTGTGATCTTGGTCAAGACATAACTCCTTCAGTATCTGGTTTGACCATTTTTATAAGGAGAAAGTTAACTTAGATTAAAAAATGACAGAAAGGTTCATTTTGCTTTTACCTCTGACTGATTGGTAGAGACCGTCAGAGGTACTATATGAAGCACTCTGATGAAGATAAGGAGCATGCATCTGGTTAAGGAGAGAAAGTGCTGTGAGTCATTAGCGATGTCTTCCATGGTCAAAGAATTGGAAAAAATACTGCATAACATGTCAAGTAGTTGCCATCCCTGACTCAATTGTCTCTGAAGTTCTTTCATGCTCTACAATTCTGTTTTCCCATTAAATACTGACTCAAAATGGCTATTTCACTTTTCAAAGTGTATAATTATACCACAGGAGTATTTTAGCCAACGGAAGATACTGGTCCACTGCAAAAGCATCATACTATTCTATAGACAGCTCTGCAATACTCTTATTCAGTTATAGAATTTCATGGGGCATCACAAATTGTTTTGTAAACTTGAGGATGCATCACTGGCTATTGCTCTTGGTGGATAAACCACAAAGCCTGTGATTTATCTCAGTGGACACCATTAGCATTTCAATATGGTAGGCCTTTCCCTACACTTAGAGGAAGATCATAACAAAATGTGGTCATTTCTGGCATTTTAAAAAGCAATTTCCAGCAGTTTGAATGCTCAAATATGTTATGAAATGGTTAAATAAAAGCAATATTTACAACTTCTATTAGTAGCTTCCATCATTTGGGCTACTATCAAATGAAAAACATGATCAATACTACATCAGAAGAGAAGAAAAATCCACATATATGAATTGAGTATATAATCCATTCATTGCTTTATGGATGCCCAGTTCTCTGGAGAGTGTTCCTGAGTGCAAGATGATGGCCCTGAGTGATGAGTTTTACATTTAGATGGCTGAATGAGCTGAGAGACTTGTAATATCACAAGTAGTGGAGAGCTCCCTGTTGGGTACCCATTGAAGGAAATTCCTGCACAGTGTTCATTACTGCAAGCACATGAATTATTTTGTGTATATGCAATGTCACAGAGCTATCCATGTTTCACAAGGGATAAGTCAAACACAAAAGTACACTATAGTTTTTGTCCAAGAATATACTTCACTGTTTATGGAAATGAACTACCCACAAAACCTGCTTTTCTATATATCTAAATATGTTGAAAATTACTGAAAATACTCTGTGATTTATATTACCAAACTCAACCCCACCAAATATAACCTCATAATATACTTCTAGACCAAATAAATAAATACAAGTAACAAAACAATGTAACATCCTGATTTGGAGACAACATAATTCTAAGAACTTGCTCTTACCTATAAAATAAGATAGGAGTATTGCCAGGAGCACCGAGACCCCTACGGCACACAGCGCAGTACATTTCCAGCTACAGTACTTTGAAGACTTCTTGAATTTAAAAGCACTTCTTGACAGGGTGTTTCTAGGTAGTGGCCGAGTAGGCGGTGAATAAACAGAGCCAGATGCCATTGTGTATCCTGGGGTTGCAGTACTGAACAGCGGCGTTGTCCCTGTTCCTGTTTTGAATAGGAAATGCCTGTGGAAAAGCAGAATATCATTATAAGATACAAATATGTTACAATATGTGAGACAGAGACAGTGGTGCATTAGCTCTCCTGTCTGTCTCTTTTGCCCTCTCCTTTTTTTTAAAATCTAAAAAATTGAAAAATTAAGGAAATGTTTTAACCAAAGAACCTAACTTACAAAAATGACTCTAATGAAAGAGACTGATTTTTAATGCATATAGCAGAATTTATACATAAAAATGATCACTGTTCTTTCAAGTAGACATCTTGAGAGACTATAAAGATTTTCTAATCATACTATTTCCTGAACAAAACCATTTTGGAATGTCCCTTGATGAATTACCCTAAGAGCATTTTCATGGTTAGCAAAAGAAACCCAGTCTTGCTGCTTTATAGCTACATGGGCATTTACTACTCAAGAGACTATACACTCATACAAACACGAGTATGCATGATCACGCTGATCTTCTGCAGACTTATTTATTTTCTGCATGTCCATGGAAACACTGTCATCCTGGCCTGCTTCTTTGCTCATGAGTACTATAATACCAAGTTTGGCTACAGGCAGCTGGTCAGTTCTCAGAAACTATTTTATTGTTAGCTTATGTCAAACATAATCAGGAGTGTGAACCTGCTGGGGGTAGGGAGAGGGAAGGAGTCACAAACACCTTCTAACACCAAACCTAAATAAATGAGGGGTCAGCAAAGCAGATTTTGGATCAAATATAGAAACATTCCCTAACAACTGAGCCATACAACAGAGAGCAAACTGCCCCTAAAAGTTGTATGCACTCTTCCTTGACAATGTTTAAGCACAAATTGTGTGGTCACATGACAAAAGCACCATAGAAAGAATTCTTTAGGAAAGGTAACTAACTTCAATATTCCTTTTAACACTGTAAGTCTCCAAATTTTAAAAAAGCACCATGTGTTTCATGGTTTACATTTAATATTATGCTGGTAACTTACAGTATATTCAGTATGTGTCCCAACACTTATTATGATGTTCCTAACACATCTGATGAAGTCAACAGATGTGTTAAGACCCCTGTACTTTCATATTCAGAAGGTACAGGGGTCTTTTTTTTTTTTTAAGATATGTGGTCTCGCTATGTTGCCCATGCTGGCGTGCAGTGGATATTCACAGGCACGATCCCACTACTGATCAGCACGGAAGTTTTGACCTGCTCTGCTTACAACCTGGGCTGGTTCACCCCTCTTTAGGTAACCTGGTGGTCCCCCACTCCCGAGAGGTCACCAGATTGATGCCGAACTTAGT
>CAUYQU010104691.1:0-61960 GCA_963574635.1 Cheracebus regulus
CTTTGCAGGGACATGGATGAAGCTGGAAACCATCCTTCTCAGCAAACTGACACGAGAACAGAAAACCTAAAACTGCATTTTCTCACTCATAAGTGAGTGTTGAACAATGAGAACATGAACACAGGGAGGGGAACATCACACGCCGGAGCCTGTCAGCAGTTGGAGGGGCTAGAGGAGGGATAGCAGGGGGTGAGGGGACAGGAGAGGGATAGCATTAGGAGAAACACCTAATGTAGATGATGGGATGATGGCTGCAACAAACCACCATGGCATGTGTATACCTGTGTAACAAGCCTGCACATATACCCTAGAACTTAAATATAATAATAATAATAATGCTTTTGTCATCTTTACAAAGATTCTGGGAAAAAAATCACTATAAATGTCAAATTCTGCAGTGAGCAAATTCATGTAAAAGGTTTATTTCCTCTTAGGGTATGTCTGCATTCCTTCTCTTCCCCACTCCCACACAATCATTCACATGCAAACCTTGCCAACCTATGCTTAATCAGCCTGCTTATTTGATTATAAAACATACAGCATTATATTCCTGATTTCTGGTCTATTAATAACAAAAATTACTATTGTAAATGGTTTTAATTGTCCCTAACAGATAGACACATACAACTTACAAACTTAGTACACTATTTTTTATGTTTTATCTCGACAGTTGTATCTTATAGAGTACTTACAACTCTCTTGTTTTCTAGTGATATCCTCTCAGTAACAAAGATTAAAACTTGAAGCCAACATTTTTCAACTGTGAAGTACTGGATCCAATTACTCACAGCAACTAAAAGCAGAGTTTATTTTAATAAGATTTTCAGTAAAACAAGGCATATAAAAATCAGATGCATAGGCAAAGACTTTTTCATCTTTAATCATTAAGCTACCAGTACAAATTGAGCCCTGAAGTTATTTCATTCCCAAAGGAGATCAGAGATTTTAAGAATACAGAGGGATTAAACATTCGTGTTTGAGTGAACAAGCTAAGTGATTTTGTGCTTGCTATCATTAAAATAGTATTTTCAATGTTTTATTTTGTATGCATATACTGTATTTCTTCTTCTTCCTAAAATGATGTCTTGTAACTCTGTCTAGGAGTTGGCATTAAGATCTGGTAGAATGAATGTCATTCACTCTCCCAAATGTTACTTTATGCATATTTAAAGTGAAGTCGGTTTTTGGTTTTGTTTGTTTGTTTCAGAACATACTTCTTTCTCAGTAGACTGTCCTCCTTGGAGAATAGACATTTCTGCGGCTCTGATTATCTTGTTTACCTTATAATTTTTGTGTTAGGGAAAAAATATTTAAAATGGGAGGAAAAAAACCTCCCTTTAAGCTGTGGTGGCTTTGGAGGGTAAGTTTTAGTGTGTGACTATACAAGAATCTAACAAATCTTACAAAATTTCCAGGTATGTATGATTAGATGATAGCATACAAAAGCTTTCATATCTTTCAATATATGATTTGCTTTCTGTATGTTTTATTTCTTATGTAGGATAATATGTATAAATGAAACATTTCCTTGTCAGAGTCTTAATAAGCCACGTGTACAAATAAGAATCATTGTCAGGTATTGCAGATTTCAGACAAGTAAATTCATTCTTTTAAAAATGTATACTATGTTTTGTAATATATAATTTAAATAATAACTAGTACTACTTTAGCCACGGCCTTATAAAATGTATACTATGTTTTAGAATATATAACATAAATAATACCTAGTACTACTTTAGCCACTGCCTTATAAAATATAAACTCATAGATTATAAAAATAATTCTTATAAAAAAACACATAATGAAAGTTAGAACTGAGGAAGAATTCAAGAATTATGTGAAGGTTAAGCTAATTGGCAGCAGCTACTTACCTAAAATGCTGAAGGAACGTGTTGTGGCAGAGGAGGCATGAGGCCCAACGTGTTGTAGCTAAAAATAGCTGTGTGCTGAGCCCTGTGTTAGGTGCATTACAAATTTTTTCTCATTTATTTTTAGAGTTCAATATATGAGATAGTATATCAGTTATTGTGTTCTTTTACAAGTAACAAAAAACACTAAGTTAAATTGGTTTAAATATTAAAGAAATTTAATATCTCACAATAATTGGAATTTTAGAGATAAGGCAGGCTTTAGGTACAGTTCTGTCTGTGGCTCCCTCTTGTCATCAAACACTCATGATATTTCCTGATCCCTTTTTTCTGCCTAGTTAACCCTTCATCTTACTTCAGTCTAGTTCAGTTCAGGTTACAAGGTGGTCACCAGTGGGAACTGAAGGCAAAAATGACTCCTTTTAAAATTCCATTTAAAAGGAAAAGGAGAAAACGAAGCACATAATGGAAGGCTTTTCTTTGGTGCTATTTGGTCTGTTTATGTCACATAATCATGAATGAATGACAGGGCATACACTAATGACATTAATTGACTTAGAATAACTAGGATTCATACCAGGAGATGGGAATGAGGGATACCTTTCTCTGAGTGATTTTTGAAGTGAACAAAATTGAGAACAAGAAGGTGGGTAAAGTTATGGATGGAAGTTGACCAGGAGGTTGCCCAACAAAGAAAGATGCTTGTATCACTATAACAATTTTAGAATTAAGTGAACTGGGAAATAAAGCAGCTAACTAACTTGCCGAGAAATAGAGCACTATGGAAAGGAAAACTGGGGCATAAAATTCAGGTGAATAGTCTCAGAACCTTTACTTTGGAATAACAACACTGCAGTTTTTAGATAATAGCCAGCTGGGTCAAGATCTTGTCCTCAGGTGCCTCTGTATACCAAGTCTATAGCAACAAGAACCAAGCAATTTTAATCTCCCAAGACAGAAAGAGAATCACCTCCATGTGCAGAGGGTGCAAGTGCCTGCTCTGACTACCACATCTTGCCACATTGAAAGGATTTAATCAGTTTGATGCTCTATGTTTTCAGGTGCGGTCATTTCAAATCCTTACCTACAAATTGACACCTAGCTTTTTCTTTATAAGAAAATATTTCAGAAAAACACAATGTGAGATACCCAGCATTGCCAAATTTTAAGTTTTTTTGCTTGCTTCTAATCTTTGTTTGAAAAAATAAAATATTATGAATTTAATAAGAACCCTGAATTATCCCAAACCAAATTTCATTTATATCTGTCTTTCCCCAAATAGAACCATTTCCCTGAGTTGGATTTTCTCTTATACTCTTCCAACTGCTATTAGAAAATACCTTAAATTGGATAATTTTATAAACAACAGAAAATTATTTCTTATCATTCTAGAGGCTGGGAAGTCAAAAATCAAGACTCCAGCACATTTGGTGTCTGGTGAGGGCTGGTTTCTTACAGATGGTGGCTTCTATGTGCCCTCACGTGGCAAAAGGGACAAAGGAGTTGCCTACAGCCCCTTTTGTAAGAGTACTAATCCCACTCCTGAGGGTAGAGCTCTCATCACTTAATAACTTCTCCAAGACCCCACCTCTTAATACTGTTACATTGGATATTAATTTTGGAGGCACACCAATATTCAGACCAAAGCAGTATTTATTTCTTGTGTGCATATTGTATACCTTTTTAATGCATGCATAATTTTATAAATAATATTTACATATTTACTATTGTTGTGTATGTATACAACCATACATTTATTCTATATGTTTCTGTTTTCACTCATTATTATGCTTTTGATATTGGTCCATATTGATATATGTGGCTTTTATTCATTTATTTAAACAGTAATATAGTATTTAGCTTGATGAATACTTTATACTATTTTTTAAATGTTCCTTCTGATTAGCATTGCTTCACATTCTCACAACACTGTATATTTTTACACTTCTTAAATTTTGCCAAACTGAAGAATATAAAATAGTATTTCATAAGGCTTCAACTTTAATTTGTTAATTACTGCTGATATTAAGAGACTTGTCTTGTATTTCTTGGCCATTAGATTTTCTTTTCTTACTCTTTGACTCTTTGTCTATTTTTTGCTACTAATTTACATGTATATTTGTTGGTTTTTAAAGATTATTTACTCTAGTTACTAATATTTTGCAAATATATTTGCACAGTCTGTACGTATATTTCACTTTGCAATGTTATTTATTTTATAGATTTTTTAAAGTTTAACATATGCAAATTTATCAATCTATTTATTGATTTATATTTTTTAATGATTGTTCAGTTTCTACTATGTTCCATGCACAAGTCTATTGGATAAGGCAATCCTCCATGGCCACTGAGCACTGTTGCATGTCTTTAATGTATAGATGAAAAAACACAAGTTCTGGATTGCTCTTTCTTCAGGGTTGTCTTTGCAACAAGTAACTTTAAAGGATGAGATGGTGTCTCCCTCTAGACAAAATGCAGGCTTACTTATCACTCACTGTAGAATAGACCAATTTTCTAAGCTCAATTTTTCTTAGCTTCGGTACAAAATCACTGTTTAGAGGATATACCTGGGTCCATACGACATCACTCTGTAGAACCTGGGGGTAAGAGGAATCAGATATAAAAAAATATGCTCATGTTCTAGACGTACACAGTGCTATGAGTAATAAGATAGTCTCAGACCCAAGAGTCTTGTGTCTTCTGTCATGAGTTTATTTGTTATCTTGTAAGAGGCATAAAATTACAGACTGTTACAGGTTTTGGTGCTTAGAAACATTATAGTACAAAAGAGACAAAGAGTCCTTTCACCATGGAGCTTGAATTCTAATAGAAAGAAAAAGACAACAAACAACAAAAATAAGGAAATTTTGTAATGTATAAGAAGGAGTTAAGTGCTATGGAAAATATGAAGGAGACTAAAGATTGGTAGCGCTGGGACAAGCCATTATGACTAACCACTAGCCAAATTTCATTTAATTCCGGACACCATCTTGAAAATCAAGGATAAGGAGGGAACTTAGTATGGTTTTCAACTACATTACCTAGTGTCTATTTGCATTAAATTCAGTGGTTCTTTTCTGGGAATAGAGCTTTCAGAACATTTATCAATGTTAAATGTTAGAAGTTTCATTTCTATTAAATAAAAAAGGATAAGCAATTTATATTATTTATTCTAGAAACCAACCAGCAAAGTAACTCCTCTCTTGCGTCAAAATATCTGAGAACCCTTCAAATGCTAAACTTTTACAAACCATCTGATTTAGACTTTTTGATCACAGAGAGACTATCACTGTTCATAGTGATTAAAGCATCTATCTCCATCACAATATTGCTTGGGTACTTATTTTAGAGCCAGTCAACAGACATGAATCCAGAGATTGTCAGTTTTGAATTAATTATAAATTGATGGGTTTAAGTAATATGACGACATTGGGTATAGGCATATGTTACATATTTTCCTGCAAGGATATGCAGGACTTGAACTCAGACATGGAACAAGTAAACTTAACAAATATTTACAGAACTCTCCAAATCCACAAAACATACAATTTTCTCAGTATCACATTACACCTATTTTAAAAGTGACCACATAATTGGAAGTAAATCACTCCTCAGCAATTGCATAGCATTTCACAGGTTTAGATAAAATATTGGTTGGCTGCTTGTTTGTTATTTTCATCCCCTGTTCCTTCCTGTCTCCATTGTTAAGCATAATTATTGGCATAAAAGAGGTTTTTAATAGCCATTTTTAGACTGCATTCTAGCCTGAGCAATAGAACAAGAATCCCATTCTCTCTTCCTCTTTCTCTTCCTCTTTCTTTCTCTCTTTCATTCTTTTTCCTTTCTTTTGCTCTTTCTTTCTTTCTTTTCTCTCTTTCAAAAAAAATAAAAAAATAAAAATTAAAAAAATATTTTCCTAATTTTCTGGATTTCACAGTCTCTTCAATGTCTTTGAGAATTATAGGTCAGTATTTAGAGGGAGAGTGGAGCTCCATCAAAAGTTTTGACTAGCAACGGCCACAGGGTCTTTTTCTGAAGTCCTCTTGATATCATATTCTTCCCCATCCATGTTTCCTAACTGGCATCAATGATTAATTTAAATTCTTTTGTGGGAACTGCAAAGCTAGTATGTTCACATTGGCCCTATCCTTCCACCAAAGCTCCATTGTAACCACTGTTGGACAGGTACCTTGCTGTCACAGTGGCGTGGACTTGATGGACCATCTCTAACACTTCCTGTGGCTCCAAGATATTTTTAATTCTATTAAGTTGGTGGAATATATTTAGGGCAGAGGTTGAAATATTTGTGCCAACATACTTTAAGTAATAATTATAATCTTTTTTCTCACAAGTATTCATCTTTTTAGAAAGTCATTTCACCAGCTTAAGTCCTCAAAAATCAAATCATCATCCATTATACATAAGATTTACAAATTTTTACTTTCATGGTTACTTCCCACTCTCACCCCCATAAGTCTATGAAAGACAACTAGTAATTTGGAGATGCCCAAGCAATTCTATTCAACGGGAAAAACAAATTTATGAACAACAAATAAATAAACAAACAAAAATCACATAATCCTTATTAGAAAAAATGAAGTTTGATTTTATCTCATAGCTAGCTAAAAACTCCTTAAATCTAATACTAAAAAGCCACAATGAGACCAGAGTTTACTCACTTTGGAGCAGGGTGTATCAATCCATTTGTTCAAGCTCTTCTAATCCACACATTCTTAATTTTCTCAAGTTTTTTACTTAACACAATCCAGTTTGCATATGAGTCAGAAATAATTCCATTAAATGCAAATTCTAACAGCCACCTATATCCTGGCCTTCACATTAAATAGTGTCTTCTTCTCAGCGAAGATTAGTATTAAGAGACCAACATTTCAATTCTGACTGTACTGTTGATCAGTTACGTGACCAGGGGCACATCACATAACTTCTTTCATTGACTATGTCCTTAGTCTTGAAGTAGATATATTATTTAGCCTTTATGTTGTTAGTGTTGCCTTTATATGCCTGTGGTGGTTGATTTTGCCTAAAGTGTTTAAGCATGCAAATAATGTGTGCATATTAAAAGTCTCTGAAAATGAAAAGGTGGATCCAATCATTATTATTATCTGTCTCCGCAGACCATCATCATCTATATCATCTAAGCACAGTTAGGAATGAAGAAACTTTGTGAAGGGTACATAATTGAAAGTGGACTGAACAAAGCAATCTCAAGAACTTTTCTTCAAGCTATCAGAAAGGATGCATTTTCTTTTATTTGGGGCTACTAGTTGGAAGAGAAATGTTAAGTGTAAGTCTGCAGGTGGTCATATTAGCCACTGCACAGAGAGCTTGCCCAGAAATGAAGCAGTGAAGCTACCAGAAAGGAAACCAGAGCTAAGAAATGGAGAGAGATAGAAGGAGAGAGAAAAAGGACAATATTACAGATCTTTGAAGACATATTTTGAGTACTTTTTTCAGGCCAGATTCTTCTTTTGAACATACCAGTTACATTAATAGATCAATAAATTCATTTTAGTTAATTTTAGTTGTTGCTATTTTTATTTATTTATTTAATTTATTTATTTTTGAGATGGAGTCTCTCTATGCCCAGGCTGGAGTGCAGATGCAATCTTGGTTTACTGTAAACTTTGCCTCTCAGGTTCAAGTGAGTCTCGCACATCAGCCTCCCTAGTAGCTGGGACTACCTGTGCGCAACACCACACTTGGCTATTTTTTGTATTTTTGGTAGAGACGGGATTTTACCATGCTGGCCAGGCTGGTCTTGAACTCCTGACTTCAGGTGATCTGCCCACCAGGGCCTCCCAAAGGGCTGGGATTACATGCATGAACCACCATGCCCAGCTTAGTTGCTGCTATCAAATTAGAGTTGATTTTTTTTTTTTTTTTGTAAATTTTCCTTCTCAGAAGTTGAGTTAAAAAATCAACTTTGTTTATAAAATCTTTTAAAGAAAAAATATCCTCATTCCTGAAGGGAGACATCAAAGTCTCCTGGAGTTACAATGAGTTTAGTCAGGTATTTTCATACAGAATTAGAAGTTACCTCCCACTATCACATTCCGCAAGGTGGACTCAAAATTAGAATATGCCCTTGAGAATTTATTCTGTATATCAATAACTGAAAGAGAATTCTATTAAAAGTTTAGGATATTTTTGAGAAATATGTGCTCTAGCACTATAGAAATAAGTAGTGCACAAACGAGTAAACACAGTGGCAATTACTAGAGACCGAGAATGGACAATGTATTGTATATAGAAAGCCCAAGAGACCTCTTATTTAAGATGATTTGTGTATTTGATGTGTTTGATTCTATGACTGTGTTTGTGTCTATTAAGAATCAGAGAAGTTTGCAGGTCAGCTGTTTGGGCATTTACCAGAAAGCAAAAGTAATAGGTGTAACACATATTGTGATGTTTGAGAATGCTTAGGGAAGCTGTGCTCTTTGAGTATTCATAGATCCAGAGGTATGGCTATGGCCTGCTTAGAACATATGGGGACTGGACCTACTCTGTGCTGATTTAGTCCTAATTTCATAGTGATGTTTTCATGGCATCTGAGTATATCTTTGGAAGGGAGGAGGAGCAAGGGAAGCACGGCAGGGAAGAAATAAGGACACGTCATTGGTTAAGACATGAGTAGATAATATGAATGTGGATGACCAGAAGAGTTCAAAGCTTGCCAACCCATTTTATCGGAGGGCTTTGAGAAACTGGCTAGAGATATTTTCTTATTTTATTTTATTTATTTATTTATATTAATTAATTAATTAATTTTTTTTTGAGTCGGAGTCTTGCTCTGTCACCCAGGCTGGAGTGCAATGGCGCAATCTTGGCTCACTGCAACCTCTGCCTCCCAGGCTCAAGCGATTCTCCTGCCTCAGCCTCCTGAGTAGTTGGGATTACAGGCATCCACCACCATGCCCAGCTAATTTTTGTACTTTTTGTAGAAATGGGGTTTCACCATGTTGGCCAAGCTGGTCTTGAACTCCTGACCTCGTGATCCATCCATCTCGACCTCTCTAAGTGCTGTGAATACAGGTGTGAGCCACATTGCCAGGCCTATTTTCTTACAGTTCCTTAAAGAGCAACACGCTGAGGAGTGTAGATCTCACTCTTACATTATGTCTTTTAACGCATATTTATTTTTTAAATATGAAGAATTTTTAAAAATTTTTGCATGTTATGTTTTACAGGGGACATATTAATATCAACATGTCTGTTTTAATTCATGTCTGGTAGAATTTATGTCTGTGTCTGTGTTCCATATTTAATAGCTAAGAAAACTGAAACTAAAAACTCTGAAATTCAGTAAACTTCACACAGCTAATAAGGATAAGACAAGCATAAGATAATATACACTGAAAAACACTCACTTTGCAAAGTTATCAAACCATGGAGCAACTGTTAATCTGTCCTTAGAAAAACAGGAGGAAAACATTCCCCAGAAAGTTGAACACTTACTGATTTCATTCTACAATTATATATATATATATATATATATATTGCATTATATAAATGTACTGAGAGTTAGAGTTAATAAAGGTCTAGGTGCCATTATCCTAAAATAGCAAGACTTATGAATGGAAAAGTAAGAAAATGCCACATTTTATGCATAGGAATTATCACAGACCAAAAGCTAATATGAAGTAAAATGGAGTTAATATGAAATCATCAGTGTTATTTTATTATGAAAACTGGTCTAGAGCAATATTCAGCACCTAAATCTAAAAGGTTCTAATTCCTATGAATTATATGTGTAGAAAGCCAAATGTAGGCAATAAGAACCATATTACACTAAACAATTAGTACGTCTCTCACTTTGCCCTAATGTATAACAATATGTCTTTGCCTACAATATCTGAAAAATAAATTTGTTCATGAAAAGAGACAGATTAATTCAATCAAAAATCAGTTACAATTGTTATTTGGTGTTAGAATGAATGAAAATAGCAATTTTACAGTGTTCTACATGAAAAATCCAATAACAGTAGATTATACAGAAAAGTATATTTTAAACATAAAATGTAATCTCTAACATTTAGAATTGCCTGACAATTTTAAAAATTGCTTTCCCATCTCTGGAGTTGAGACATTTGAAAATGGAGTTTGTACAGAAGACAGATAATGTATTAAATTTCTCCCCCAAGATCCTTAACAACTTAAGATTCTTTGGGCATGAATGTTTTTCTTTTCAGAAAGAGGGCAACCAGTAGCACAAACTTTGTGTAATTTGGTATCCAGTTTCAGGGACAACAAAAACCACTCATCTTTGCTATACTCAAGTTCCAGCAAATGGCAATGGCCAAAAAAAAAAAAAAAAAAAAAAGAGATATTTTAACCGGAACTAAATATCCTAGTGGCTAAAAGAGCTTCTGGTCATCTAATGAATGAAAATTTAAAAAGGAAAGTTTTATCATATTATTTAGAAGTATATATACATATATATCATATATACCATATGTGTTTATATATACACACACATATATATATAATATTATTTAGAAGTAGAGACTGCATTCAATAAAAGTGTATATATATAATTTTAGGTTTGGAGGTACATGTGAAGGTTTCTGATATAGGTAAATTCATGTCACAGGGGTTTGTTGTACACACTGTTTCATCAGCCAGGTGTTAAGCCCAGTACCTGACAGTTATCTTTTCTGCTCCTCTCTCTCGTCCTCCCCTTCTCCACCTTCAAGCAGACCCCAGTGTCTGTCGTTTCCTTCTTTGTGTTCATAAATTCTCATGATTTAGCTCCCATTTACAATTGAGAACATGTGGAATTTGGTTTTCTGTTCCTGTGTTAGTTCACTAAGAATGATGGCCTCCAGCTCTGTTTCCTGCAAAGGATACGATCTCCTCTTTTTTATGGCTGCATAGTGTTCCATGGTATACATGTACCACATTTTCTTTATTTAATCAACCGTTGATGGGCACCTAGATTGATTTCATGTCTTTGATTTTGTGAGTAGTGCTGCAATTAACATATGCATTCATGTGTCTTTATGGTAGAATAATTCACATTCCTTCGGATATACACCCAGTAATGGAACTGCTCGGTTGAATTGCAGCTCTGTTTTTCAACTCTTTGAGGAGTCACCACACTGCTTTCCACAATGGTTGAACTAATTTACACTCCTAATGACCATGTATAAGCTTTCCCTTTTCTATGCAACCTTGCCAGATTCTGTTATTTTTTGACTTTTTAGTCATAGCCATTCAGTCTAGTGTGAGATGGTATCTCTTTGTGGGTTTTATTTGCATTCTCTAATGATCTGGGATATTGATCTTTCTTTCATGTGTTTCTTGGCCATGTATGCCTTCTTTTGAAAACTGTATGAACTATTGAAAAGTTCTTTGCCCACTTTTTAATGAGATTGTTTATTTTTATCTCAGATATTTGTTTAGTTTCTTGCAGAGGTTGTTTATTTTTATCCTGGAAATTTGTTTAAGTTCCTTACAGATGCTAGTTCTCCAATCGACAGAGTTGAATTTACCCTAGGACAGCACCTCCAGAAGGAAGGGCAGGCCATCATCTTTGATGTTTAGAAGACTTAGCCATTTTATCCTTAGGCCATTGGAGAGTCTGAGCCCACGGGGTTGATGGGGTGAGGAGCTGGTTGGGTGGAAAGGATCCCTCAGTACAGTTGTTATGCCAAAAGGTAGCCATACTGATTCTTTAAGCAGGTGCCATTCCTCTGCATTGGGTAGAACCATCCAACTGGAGCCTTCAGCCACCCGCATTGGTGTTCTCCAGCCAACAGAGATTTGTAACCTCCCTGGGACAGAGCTCTCAGAGGGATGGGTGGGTCACCATCTCTGCTATTTGAGCAACTAAGGCATTCCACCCTTTGGGCCTTAGAGAGTCTAAGGTGACCAGAGACTGAAGTGGACTCCCAGCACAGAACAGTTGCTATACCAAACCCTGGCCAGACTGCTTTCCTAAGCAGGTCCCTTCCCCTGCTCCTCCTCACTGAGTGGGACCTCTCAACTGAGGTCTCCAGCTACCTCCTACAAGTGTCTTTTGGCCAGCAACAGGACCATACATCCCTGGAACAAAGCTCCCAGAGGGAAGGACAGGCTGCCATTTTGCTGTTTCACAGTCTCCGCTGGTAACATCTCCAGGTTCTGGAAAATCCAAGGTGACTAGGGACTGGGGGACTGGGGTAGGCTCTGACCTTACCACAATAGATCTACAGAAAAAGTGGTCAGACTCTGATGTGGGTACCCATTCCCATATCTTCTCCCAACGCAGTTCCTTGAGGGCTTGGAGCCCAGCTACCCACTCCAGGGCTACCAAGGAAGCAGAAACTTGGCAACTTCCTGGACAGAGCCTTCAGGGGCAACTGAAAGCCTCTTTGTCACTGCCTCTGCAGTGGAACTGCCCTTGCCACCCTCATACTAATGAAGGAGCAAAGACCCCAAGGGCCTTATCCATACCTCCAACAAGCTGCAGTGGACCCTAGGAGAGGCCAGTCCCACCCAAATCACCCATTAGTAACCAGACAGGGAAACCCCGGCTTGGGCTCACAGCAGACCCTCCATCCTGTGCTGATTACACTGAGTGATTGCTGACCTGCATCTCTCTGGAGTGAAGCCCCCAGGAGACAAGCCAAGGACCTTTGGCCACAGCCACTACTAAGATCCCTTCCTCTGCTGCTTCCAATTTGGAGAAGGAACACAACCACTGAGATCGCCCAGAGCTGCACTGGGCTGCCCAGGAATGCCAGGTCACAATCTACAGCCAGCACTCAAGGTGGAGAGGAACGCACACTCTGAGAGCATTGAGAGGGAACGCAGATGCAACTGTGGGGAAGCACAGAGGAGCCACACAAGCAAGCCAGTCTATCAATTGACCAATAAGCCTAAACGCCACCTGCCGGATCTCACCCCAAAGCCTCAAACCAAAAAATGCCTCACTAACATACTCGCCTCTGAAAAGTACATTAATACAGCTCTTTTATTAAGAAAACTGAGCTTTCAAATCTTCTCAAAATATATTTTTGTTTCCCTTTGACTAAGTGATATTGTTAGTAATAATGGCCAGCAAACTCACTTTAATAGTTTCCATAAAGTCATCATTAGGGAAAGTTCAAGCTAATTATAGAAGTTTCTTTGAATAAAGTTTAAATTCTGAATAGTGTTGTTCATCATGAGTTATGTACATATTTATTCTTTAGCAAGTTTTATACATAATTTAATATTTAAACCACTTTCCATCTTTGGGAATTTAGCTTGACATTTCATTCAGCAACAACTAGAGCCTTTGTTTCTAATTACATTTTTCAAAATTCTTGCTTGTTCTGTTTTTCACTTTCGAAATTATTTCTGAAATTTAATTGACATCTTAATGAATACATATTTTATGTTCTTTGAAAATAAGCCAATTATAGAAGCTTTCCTTAAATGGCTGAACCAAAAAAAAATGATTATAATTTTAAAAATTTGAGAGAATAATAGTAATTTTCCCATAAAATAATACTGTTTAGAAATAGAATTGAGTCATTTGACTTGCTGTTTAAGAGAGAAAAACTTTAAAAATTATTACTAAAATGTTGCTTTATGAAAATGAAAAACATTGGTTAAAAAATAGAAAGTGCTATAGGGATATATGTTCAAAACATCCAAAATCTTCAAATTATTATATGGTTTATAGGAAATATATAAGATTAGAAATAAGAGTTTTAAAAGGTATAAGCAATTTATAATTACAACTCTAGTTTCCACATTAGTCTGAGGAGAAAGACATTTGAAATTCGGTTTTATCAGTTGATGGTTCATATTTGTCTTGTATGCTTGATGGAAATACAGTGCAAAATAATTATTATTCCTGTAACAGGTATATTACAGAAACAAATTTTATTAATAGCCAATGTAACTAGTGGTTATACTAGAACATATTTGCTGTTCAGATGGATTCTTATATCCTTATTAGCATTTCTTACAATAATAGCAACAGGCCTCCATAATAACTACAAAGGCCATTTCTGTTACACACAAACATACCCACAGAGAGAAAGGTCATAAGGCAGTTTAAGTGCTTCCACAGATGATTATAGTGCTTCCTATAGCCTGAAAGCTTGAAGTCTTTCTTTCAGAAATAGTACAAATGGAAACTGAATTTGTTGGTTTCATAACAAATGGTCCAAGAGTCAGTTATTAGTAGGTAAATTATTGTTGCTTTCATGTGTAGAGAACTTTATAGTTTTATATTATTTTCTTTCTAAAAATAGTACATTCATGAACTTGGATAGCAATATATTTACAGGATCTTTCATACCTAATCAAGCTGCATGTTTAAATCCCATTCATTTTCTTTCATACATTTGGGTAATAAATATTTACTGGTTTCAGTGCTATACTCTGGAAATACAAAATAAATGAGGAAATTATTTCTTTCTCTTGAGGAATTTGTAATCTAGTACAGATAACAATAAGTAAATAAGTGAAATAAGAGACATAAGGAAAAGCAGAAAATTTTACATGGGAATCACAAAGCCTAGCGTCTTCATTTGTAACTTGAGGGTGAAGAGGGGCTTCAAAGGATGTATATTTAAGGTATATCTTGAAGAATGAATAACTGTTGCTAGTTGAAGTCATTGTTGGATTAAAGCAGTTATTCAATTGGCACTTTAGAAGAGATTGAGCAATGTTCAGGGATATTTTTGACTGTCACATGTGAGTACGTAGGGATGCTACTGGCATCTGGTCTGCAGAGCCCGGGGGTGCTGCGGACCGCCCCAGAATGTTCAAGAGAGACCTTCCCTCCACCCACCAGAAAAAAATAAACTATCTGGCCCAAATTCTCAACAGTGCCAAGACGAGACACACTGAAATAGAGGCATGATAGGCAAAAGTGATACAAAGAGGAAAGCATTCTCTAGGCTTATAAAAATATAAATTTCTTGATGTGCATAGAGGTACTGGGGATAGGAGCAGCAAGAGTGGCCATAGGGCCATAGAAAGGAAAAGTTTGTATTCTTTGGCAGCATAAATACGAATAAAGATGCATCTTTGTGTTTCTAAAGTACAGTATAGTAGTAAAAAAATAAAATAAGAATGGGTCTTTAATTCTTCCACTTTAAAACGAATATTAACAAATACACAGTGAGTTCAGTGAAATGCTTCTATGATCTTAAAATGTAAAGAAGCTACATAGGAAGTAAAATGTAATTTATTTTTGGTAAAAAATTAATAGAGGTATATGTGTGTGTATGTGCATTCTATGCAAATTTTACTTTGTCAGAAATATATGTGTGCTCTCACATCACATGATAACGTCTTCTCTCACTTTATAATATGCAAGCTTAGAAAAGTTTCATCAGATGAATTAATATCTGATTAATGATTACCAAAATAATTAAGTGATAATTGTGGAATATAGATAATATTTTAGCCTACAAAATGAAAATAATGTAGATCCCATACGTGGCATGTGTACTTAAAATACTGCATCTGTCTACAGTGTTGCTATTTCTTGAAGTAGTGCCTTGCACAGTGTCTAACAAATACTGATTGAATGGTTGTTAGTGTGAATATATAAATGAGTAAATAAAAGGAGGAAAAGGAAAAGAAAGTAAAGGAATTGAGACAAAGGAAGGAAGAAAAGAAGGAAGGGAGGGAGGGAGGGAGGCAAGAAAGAAGAAGAACGAGAGGAGGAGTTACACCTGTTAAAAGCTCAGAATTAAGCTTTATTAGGACAAGGATTTTTTTTTTTTTTGAGTACTTTGGCTACTGCTGAATTCCCAGTAACTAGAAGTATGCTTGACACATATTACTGCTCAATAAGTATTTGCTAAATGAATACTCTACGGCAACCCAACATTCTACTGTTCAGTATGCGTACAAAAGCTTTGTTGGAGTTAGGAAGGGCTGGCATAATCAGTAATTACATCATCAGTGATATAATTGTGGAATATAGATAATATTTTAGCCTATGAAATGAAAATAAAGTAGATTCCATAAGTGGCATGTGTACTTAAAATACTGTGTGTGTCTACAGTGCTGCTATTTGGGGCAGCAGAAATATTATTTGTATGCATTATTTAGGAGTGACCCCCAAAAATGAAACTAAGCAACAATATTGCAATGCCTCAATCTTTAGTAATAGATTACCTTAGCTAAACCATGGATTTTGAATATTCAGAGTTCAAAATCATGTGTGTCTGTGTATGAGAATGGGGGTGGGGGAGGAGAGAATAAAAGAAACAAAGCATACTCTGATAACAAAGAGAGAATAAGATGTGATTTAAGAAGCAATAGAAAATATAAACATTTTTTTTCTGCTACCAAGTACACCTGAAATCAATATTGTTCAAGAAATGAGGGCATGTACGGTACCATGTTTTATTTATTTGTTTCTTGCGTAA
The DNA here is from genome assembly GCA_963574635.1 of Cheracebus regulus. NCBI lineage: Eukaryota > Metazoa > Chordata > Mammalia > Primates > Pitheciidae > Cheracebus > Cheracebus regulus. Next base: position 16,253 of record CAUYQU010104691.1, read on the forward strand.
AGCTATAAACAACAATGTGCTTTGCATACCAGGTATTTAACATTGCTTGTACAGTGTCCATGTAGATCATCTGAGGCTTTTTCTTCTTTAACAGATCTGGTCTCACTATGCTGCCCAGGCTGGTCTCATACTCCTGGCTTTAAGAGAGCCCCTCATCTTGAACCCTTGAAGCGTTCAGATTACAGGCATGAGCCACTGCACCCAGCTTATCTAATTCTTAAACTTTGTGCAGCTCTTGGCAGTGTAGCCTACCGGAAGAACCACCAGAGGGTAAACACCTTTCATCATACCATCTAAGCCACAACTCTGTGACCTTTGATCCTTTCTCTCTCAATGTCCTTATTTGTGGAATGGGGATGATAATTCACCTCTACTAACCTAAAGACTAAATGGAAAAATAGATTCAAAAATAATTTCAAAAATAGATTTTTAAACTTTTGAATGCTTATATCAAAGCATAAGATAATAAGGTTATATATGATAAATCAAAATAAACCTATTTTGTATTCTTTATAGTTTGTCTTACTGCATTTAGGGTAGAAATGTTTATTAATTTGAAAATTCTCTATAAAATTTTCTGCTTATTAATGTGCAGAAATTTAAATGATTTTTCAATTGGCAAGCTTTTGTCTTTGGCTGTGATTATCTTTTCAAGATGGATTTTATTGTTAAAGGAAGAATTCTGTAAGTTAGAAATTCATTTAGTAAAAAAGGAATATGAAGTGCTAATGTAACTTTTTTTTTCCAAAACTCTTTTTTTATGCACTCCTAGTAGCATTTATTGTTTCCTCATCATTTGCTACATCTGCATTATTCCAAAAGTAAATTTTTAGCATAAGATCTAACTCTAAATTTCTGTGCTATCTAAGATTACTGGTTTGGGATAATAGTTTTAGATTAGTGCTTTTTTATATTTTTCTATTTCTCCAGCTCAAATTTGCTAATGTAAGAACAGCAATTCCTTTTAATATATTCCTTTGTTTTAGGTGACACTACAATATCTATTGTGAATAAACATTTAGGAGTAATTTTGCCTTTTAAATATCATAAATATTAACAAATGCTGTTTGAATCACTTACAAATTATATGAGAAGAGCCACGAAATTTTCCTAACCTTTTCTGTAGCTCAATAAATCACAAACAGACAAGAAAGTTAAGTACTACTTCAGTGGAATATCAGCAGACAGATGTAGCACACATTCCCTCAAAATAATTCAGAACCTGTTTCAATTTATCAAATGCCTACTTTATCTGTCAAAACAACGTCCTTTCTCAAATAAAGGGCATTGTTTCTGTAGCGAGAAAAAGGTTCTGATGTATTGTTATCTGCAAATGGATGGTGGAATAATGGAACAACAGGCAGTGTTTCAAACTAAGAGATCAAGGGCCAGAATGCCTTACAAATCTTGTTAAAATAAATGAGGGTAAGAGCATAATTCCAATAAAGACATTTATAGTCTTAAACAATCTCTCACTCTTCTTAAAAGAGATATTTAAAATGAACCCAATCTTCCCACGAACACCGAAAGCTTTTGCTGCTTCTCTCAAAGTTCAGTATACAAAGAAATAGATATGTAGAACTTACATGCAAACTAGATATCAGTATCTTTTTAATGTGCTGACATTGTAGAATTTTACTGATGTTGCTTATCTTTCTATCTGTTCCATTTATCTATGCACCTGGGATTCAAGGAGGAAAATAGTTTTCATACAATATCCAAATCTAAAACATTTTATTATGAAAATGCTTAACTATGATTATTTTGTAAAATTAATATTAAAAAAGTAATGTACCTCATTGTAAGTTACTTTTTTGTTAGATAATTTTAGTACTTGAATACATAGCATCCGTAATAAACCTTTTAATTCTAAGTTATGATTAACTATCTTCTTCTTTAACAGTATGAAAAAAAATGGAATATAATCACACCAACACCAAGTAATAAAGATGTGCTTTACCTGTACACAATAAGTTAGCTGTTATATCTAACCATTGTCATGCTCAAACATTTGTTTTAACCAAAACATATCAGGTATTTATGATGATTTCTGCAGCCCAGTTGATCTCGATCTGAAATACGACATTGTAGCCTAATGTATCTGTATTCTCTATGATTGCAGTTTGTTCTCCTTTTCTTATTCTAGCTATTTATTTGGTTTATTTTTTAAAATGTAACCATGACCTCTACCAGTTACTAGAATATATTCTTAAAACAAATCTATAGGAATCTTGTCTTGAAAATAAATTCTACATTAAGAGATAATCTTTGGAAATTATAGCTATAAAATACATTAATTTATGATCATCTAATATAATTGATCATATATGTTATAGTATTATGTGACTATGTAACACTGCTGTTACATATAGTCACATAATACTATAGTTGAATCATCTTTAAAAATAATTGCTATTAGAGAGTTATTAAAGACACATTGATGACATAAGTTATCTGAGAATAATTTCTAGAAATGAAAAGCATTTTGCTTCACATGTCATGTAGATTGTGAAGGTTTACTGCCTGAAACTATGACTAAATATAGTTTTATATCCTGAAACTTAGTTTTCCCGCTTATACTAATAATACTTGAATTAAATAAGAGACATTTGCAACAAATTGTAAGTTAAGAAGTCAGAAAAAGACAGGCATTGACTTAGAATTATGATTTCTCTAACAACAAAAATACTCCGATATTCACCAAAGTCCCGGCCAAAGGGAGGTTTCCATGAACACATTTTCGCCTCATACTTGTAGATAGATCATAAAAGGGAAATACTAATTGATATTCCTTTGAAATAGTCATATCAAAATTACCAACTCAGCCTGTAGAACTTCTTCCAAAGTGTTTCAATAAATAACATTAATAGGACACACCAATCCAAATATCCCCTAATTTCCTGTTATGCACTATGTACTGTGATGTGCATTACAAATATGGTGATTGCTTAAGACTTTATCCTACCTTCAGGGAGTTCGCAAATCCAGGTAGGTCTCAAATCCATACTAAAGAGACAGCTTGAATCTTTCAATTATTTTTCCCCCATTTTCCGTACTATCTCATGTACTCTTAAGTCATAAATTTAGGTCATTGAAATAAAAATGCGAAGGTTTTATTATTCACTTTTTTATTTTATGAAAAACATAAATATGAATACATGAACATTATATACATTCATAAGCCCACTTATATCCATATTTTCAAGGTATAAACATACTCATAAATCTAATCATCTATTTTTTCATCCGCCTATCCATCTATTTATCCATCCAATGACAATAATTAAGACTTTAAAGCTTGAGTCAAATGGATTTGAACTCAAATTCTGCTTCAACACCTTACAAGCTACTTGACTTCAAACATGTCAGGAAACCTCTCTATTCCTCAGTTTTATCCTCAGTAAAATGAAAATAATATCTATCGCAGTGGTTTGTTTTGAGAGTTACATAAAAAATACATGTAACAAAGGTAGTCAATTTGTAACTAACAAAGGCTCGATTGCTGTCATCAATCCTTTTTATTAGTCATACCTTTATCTAGGCAACGTGGTGCAGTGTTTCTGAGCATAGATTTTGGAAAAAGATACCTCATTATTTGGGTTCATATTTCACCTGTACCATTTAGTATCTATAAGACTTTGAGAAAGTTCCTTTAACTTTTGCTGCCTCAGTTTTCTCATTCATAAAATGGGGAAAATGAAATGTATTCCATAGAGTGAGTAATATTCTTTATGCTTGAATTTGTGTATTTAAATGTATATAATCACTCTCATTTTTAGCTCTCTGCTGATACTTCTTTCTTTTCTGAATATATGAATAATTTTTATGATCCATCAGAATTTTTTTGCTTTGTTATTGAATGGCCTAGGACAGAAGTGGTGATCATGGGAACTGTTGTTTATATCACCATTCTATGACACGAGGCACTGAGGAGTAAGAGCAACAGTTCTCACTTTCTTCTTTAGTAAACTGAATTTGGGGGATGAGAAACTTTTTGTAGAAATCTTTAAAATGTATTACTCTATTGCAATATGTAAAATCTGTAATCTGAGAAGTCTGAGTATACAGATTCTTGCATGATATACTTTGGCTAATTGTATCTGTTTCCAATTGTATGGTGAGTGATGTAAAATGCTGTATTTAAATGGGAAAATTTGACCAAGGTGTCCCAGAGCATGTCTCTATTTAACAGAACATATTTGGAAAAAAAAACAACAACTGGGATTTCTTATCCACTATCATAAATGTTGAGATCTTTTTTTAACTCTACCTAGGATCTGTCTGTGCTTTAGGTGCTATCTAAAGTAGAACCGCATGTGAAAAGAGAGAACAGCTGATAAGACACAAATGGTGAGTAAGACTTCATCATGGTGAAGTTTCTGTTTTGAAGATTTTCCCACAGTGCACTGTGATATCCGTTTTGGGCCTTGCCTCTCCAAACTAAAGATGATCAACAGCCATACCGATACCTCTAAGTACCTGACAATGGAGAAGGACAAGTGATGACTAACTCATCAGCCTCCAAACACCTCTCCTTATAGTACCTTGATTCTATGCAAGGACTAAAGAAAGGGTAAAATGCAAATATATTACTATTTGGAATGATATATTAATCCATCATAAGCATTAACTTTTAGAAAAACAAAAGTAAATTCAACAGATTAATAAAATAAATTCCAAATAAAATTAATTCCAAGAAAATTTCCTATCCATCCAAGAGTAGGAAAAATCAGTCAGAAAAAAAAAATGCCATGCTAAAGAATACTAGCTTGGAAGAAACTTGATATTAAAATACCACACAAAGACATAGAAGAGGATCATAAGGTGAAAACATCATTCAAGGAACAACTTTTGTCTAGGAAAACTCTCATTCACAATCTGTGTACAAACTGAAAAAACAACTGGATTGAATTTGGAACATATACATTCTTGATAAACTATTATTTACCTGGCTGATTGTATTGTTTGGGCAATTGAGATAAATTAATTAGAAGAGAAAAACTGTTGTTATAAGTTTAGAAAATTTTGCAGGGCAGATGACTAATCGATTTTTCAAAGCTTTCATGGTAAAGAAAGTAGCACTATAGAATGTTATTTTATTTAAAAAAAACAAGATTAATTATTGCAAAAATGAGTTATTTAAAACAATGTGCCAGACATTGTTTAAATTGACGCATTTTGCACTACAAACCAAAAATGGATATATAATATAGAGATCATTATAGGTATTATTTATTTTTTACTAGTATTGCTCATATATTTAAAAGCCCAGTCATCTTTTAATCACATTATAATTTATCTTACTTTTGAAAATCTAAAGACAGGATTGAAAATGTTTTAAAATCTTTTAAAAATGTTAACAGCATTAAGGCATTTTTCTTAACAAACTGTAGGAAAATATAAGACATTTTGAACTGTAAGGACATTTAATGTATTATTCAAGCTTTTGATTAATATGAACAAACATTAACAGACTAAAGCAGCTGTAATAATGCAGTGATTTAAAACAACAAAAATGCCTCTGTAAATATTAAGTCAATAACTTTCTTCTGAAATATAAAATGTGCTTGCCACAGAAAATTAATATGATTTCTTGCATGTAAATTACCATATTTTAAACAAAAGATATCTTCAAGAACCATTTTAATCTTTGTTATATTTTACATATAGTACTTTCAAATTCATATTTCAGTGTTGACATATTTCAAATAAAGAAAATGGACTGTTGTAATCCTTTGTATGCTGTTTTCATTCAATTAGCTCTATCTTTCTTTTTCTAAGCAAACAAGATGGCAATTTACTCAAAGTCAACCTATAATAACATATATCAGCCAGAGTCGAACAAACACAGCACTGCTCTTGCTGCACCTTTTAAAATCAAACAATTTTAAATAAAAGCAAACACGAACATAAATAGTGTTTCCCTCTGGAATTTGTCTGTTGACAGAAAAATGATAAAAACATAAAAATGGTTTGAATTTGTAAGGAAGTTAAATAATTCAGGAAATGTTTTATTAACTGATAGCAGACAGAACAGGATTTTGGTCTGCATTATAAAGTAATGAAAAAATAAAATATATAATATGTGCCTGATTTGTAGAAAAAAGCTCTTCCTAACCATATTAAAATTTCACAAGATAGTTAAAAACCACATTCTTATCAAGCACTTACAAAAGTAAAATTCTGCTTAAATGTATTTTTTTCTTTCAAATGTCAGTTGCAAAACTTTCAAAGGTGAAGAAAGTTGTTTGTAAGTACATAGTTTTTAAAAAGGGTTCGTGGTTTATATTTTCAACATACTATAACAGAAATTTAAAGAAAGGAGAGTTTGAAACCGCAAATAGTTTTATTGCTTTTAATTTTTTTGGTTTGTGGTTTTGAACAGTTAAGTGCTTAGAAATTATTTTATTATTCTTATAAGATGAATATAGAACGTTATAGTTCCTAAAATATCATTGCCAAAATTTTTATCATTTAGATAAAATGTAAGAAAATATATTGAAAAATAGTCTTAGGCAAATTGGAAATTTTAACAAAAGTTTAGAATTATATATGTATAGGAAATGCATTAATTTTAAGAAAAATAAAATTTATTTTAAAGTTTTGTTAGTTGATGCCATATGTTGAAAGAATGATGATTACTTAAGAAGACTTTATCCAGTGAGGGAAGGGGGCAGAAAAAAAAAAAGACTTTATCCTACCTTCAGGGAGGTCTCAAATCCAGGGAGGTCTCAAATCCATACCAAAGAGACAGTTTGAATCTTTCAATTATTTTTCCCCCATCCTCCATACTGTCTCATGTACTCTAAGTCATAAACTTAGGTTATTGAAATAAAAATACAAAGTTTTTATTATCCACTTTTTTATTTTATGACAAACATAAATATGAATACATGAACATTATATACATTCATAAACCCATTTGTATCCATATTTTCAGGGAGTATGCTTTTAAATATATTATAATTAAAAACTATTTTAGTTTCCAACCTACCCCCATATAGTCCAAATTAAATATAAGTGTTACAAAGGAATAGAATTACACACTCTTAGGCTTGGAATCTTGCTCTATTATTTACTAGCTATGTCATAATTGGCATGTTATGATTTTGAGGCTCAGATTCTTCATCAGAAAAAAAATGGACATAGTAAAATGGCTGTGGTGAGAGTGAAATAATAACATACATATAAAAGACAGAAGCACTTCCTCAGCCTTGTTATGTATCTTGGATTTTCCTGTATCTTGCACATTGCCTACTCATGACCATGATCAATGAACCTTTGAGAATGTGAAGTAAAGACAAAGAAAAGAAACTAATTATACAACAAATTTTAAAAATGTAAATCTTTTCTTCTGGTAGCTAAAAATTTCCTTTAGAGATTTAATCTGAATTGTTTGTATGTTTACAGAACTTTATTTTTGAACTTGCTAAACATTTTAGATTCAAAAGGAAAGGCTGAAAGGGGTGCTCTCTTATAAAGCTAGAAGCATTCTCACTTGGTACAACTTGTTTGGTATGTGGAACTTGGTACAAGTCTTTTATACAATATCTAACCAAGAAACATTTATAACCTTTGACATAGTAATTCTGCTTCTGGTACATCAATCTCAAAATATAATAGAGAAGATGCAAAATAATATGTGCATACTGTTGTCACCATGGCATTATTCCAGGAATCACTGGAAATAATCCTTATGTAAGTTAAAGCCTAGAAGCTGTTAGTATAATGCCTGGAACTATAGATAATGCTTAATAAATATTAGTACAAAACTGAAAATAAAAGAACAAATGTAAAATAATAAAATTCATTTGATTCCCTGGATGCGATATTATGCACCCTCTTGATAAATGCAGTTACATGAACAAAGTCATTTAAAGTAATGCTAAATGTGTACAGGAAGGTATGAAAGCTCACTGACATGACAGTTGCCATGAAAGGTAAACATAGAAAAATATTAGGATGGTTAGATGCGCAGAGTGTTTTCTTTTCTATTCAAGTGTTTATAATGTTTTTGTATTAGCATTTTTGAAATTTCCAGAACAACACAATATCTTCACTATGCTATTCCTCTTATTTTGGAAAATAACATGTAATAATTCTATAATTGCTGTTATAATTATCCATATATCTACCTATCTGAAGTGCCAATCCTACAGCTACTCCCATTTTTAATCATCTTTTTATTTCCTATATGCAGGCATTAGTTTACAACCACTGATGCAGAAAAAATAATATTAGTATAAGGAAAAGTATAAGAATTATTATTTAGGGTACACATTCAGAGTGAAAGAACACATAGATAGGAGAGACTGCAGAATTCCATACCCTTGTTTAAATCTCCACCAGAAAATGTCTAACTGTTTGTGAATGTGTATGATATGGAAACTGGGTATAACGATCTTTTACCTGAATAGAACTTTTTACGTGAGCGTGGGCTCTAAGAATTTTGGTAGTAAATATGCCCAATATCATTTTAAGAAACATGTTTTGTTCCTACTAAGAGTGATCAAAGCACATATATTATTCTATCATAAGCCTTGATCATGTTTATAGTAGTGAGGGTATCAGAAGAGATTTTTAACAAAAATTGGGTGGGTGTTTTAGAAAATATTTATTTAAATCATATGCCTTTATAGTAGGTTATTTTATTTTTCTTGTGGACTTTTAAAAATGATACTCTCAGATAATTTTGTAAACTTATTGATACTTCCATGCAAGCATTAAAAATATAAAATGAAGTGAGTTATGTAACTAGCCTATGTTTGGTGGAAAACATTTCCAGGATAAGATAGATATATTATTAAGTTCAAAGCAAAATAAAGATTATTCACATGGATTAATGTAAATATAAATTTGCATAATTAAATATGCTTCATTTTTAAAAATGTTATCCATCCACTTTACTCCTCATGTAAATTATCTTCTCTGTGGCTACCCTGGCATGCACAAAGCAAAGCAAAAAGTTAGCAATATCTGAAGTGAGTTTCACTGTAGAGTGTAGTATTTGTGTTATAGTGTATTTTATTATCCCTTATTGGGTAAACTTTCCTCCTCAATGTTATATGTTTTCCAACTTGTTGATACTCATCCAGAGTCTATTTCCAAGCAATGTAGTTTAAAATTCTTGAAGAAAAAATATGCAGTAAAATAAAGTCATTGTTTGATTAATTTTACATGATAAAGTTTTTGATCCAAGGATATATTCTTGAAATTTCCCTTAAAATATTAGAAATATGTTTAAAAATGACAATGAAGAATTATTGACCAAAGCCCAAAGAGGAGATAATGGTAATATTTGTTAAAACTTGACAATTTTACAGGCACTCATTTATAAATGAGTGATAAACTTCTTTGTAAATAGTACATCATTTTAAATTTATATTTTTAAAAAATGATAAGGAAGATACGTATTTTTCATATCTTTAGATGAAAGATGTAAGACTCACAAGATTTAATAAATTGCTTTATGTTTCTAAGGAATTGAAAACCTTGATTGAGTGACAACTGTTGTAAAATACAAATGCACTTTTAACACCATAAAATGTTGGCTATATGGAATATGGTTCTAGCATACATAAGTGGTACACGCTGTCTGCAAATAGAGCTAATGTGCTAAAGCTAAATGCAAAATGAAGAAAAGCAGAATACATTTTTTTCTAAAAATAAAAAAAGTTACAGGTTATTCTAAAATATCCAATTTTTTTTAAAACTTTTTATACTAGTTTAAGCTACCAAATCTGCAACTGACATTAATTGTTATGTAAGCATAAAACAATTTATACTAAAGTAAGGGTTTTTGCAAACAAATTTAGAGACCTATGTTCCAGTCAGTGGACTCAGATTTTTTTGCCCTCATGCTAAGAAAAGAAAGAGCACCTGTGATTCTTAGAGCAATTTGTACTGGCAATCATACATCTTCCAAGGCAATACTAACCATGACACTAAATACTGTAGTATTTGGAAAGATATACAGTAAAAGTGATTGCTAATGACAACTTTAAAATGAAAAATTTCTTGCCTAATTAAAAGCTTGATAATTAATAGTATCCACATTGAACTCTTTTGGAGTTTGTATCCAATTTGAGTTACAAATCAAAATCTGGGAATGTGCTATGCTTGTGTGTATGTCTTTAATACTAGAGACAGCTAATGATATATGTTTTTTCAACTATGTTTTACCTAAGACTTAGGGAATTAGGTTGGAACTATGTGACAAGTAGAGTTCTATGTGTGATACCTGAAGCCATTTTCAGATATGGCTCATGGCCCAGGCCCGAGAATTGAATAATGTTACTGCTATCTTGATTAAATATTGACTACTAATTTAGTGAGGCAATCAGTATTGTTAAGAAAGGTAATTCTGAAAATTAGTACTCAGCTAAAATTAGCAAACAAACAAGAAACGTTGGCCTCAAACATATGCATATACCTAATGTGCAAACCTGTGTATTATGAGATAAAGCAAATGAGACTATTGCATTCCAATTCTGGACAGCCTTCTGAGTGCTTTTCATCCTCAAAGAAAAGCAATATGAAATTCATATTGCTTTTACTTTAACCTAATTTTATTTGTAGAAAGTGGTAAGTGAGTATCAGTTCAAGTTACTGGAAGCAAAAAGTTGACTATGTTAGCTGAGACCAGAGTAAGGCATATAACAATACAGGTGTCCGTACAGACATCAAAATCTGAACATTTTTTGTAGGACACAAGACTAGTTCAGAAAATTATCTGCAGAACAGAAAAAAGAAATAAAATACATCCTACAGAGGTTTAGAAAGAACTCTGGATCCTGAAAGTGTAAGCATTCACAAGGCACTTGAGTACTCCAACTTTTGAGGTTTTTAGTCCTCGACTTGTTTTCTAATAGGCTGCTAGTTGAAAGCAACATTGAGCATAAAGATGTTGACCATTAGCAGGAGAAAAGATGAAAATCTTCTGCTAACCAGCTCTGGGAAGATGATAAGATTACAAACTATGCAGAGATGGGGCAATACCTCACATTGCACCTCCTACATATGCTCAGAAATAAGTCTAGTGAAAAGGCTTCCACAGTTAGGCAAATTAATATGCATTTTAAACTGAAGGACTTATTTTATCACGTAATTCCATGTCAAAAAAAAGTTTGAGTGAAGATGAATCTAAATATTATTATGGTCTTTTAAAAATAATTTTAACTTTTATTTTAGATTCAGAGGGTATATGTGCTGGTTTGTTAGATGAATATATTGTGTAATGCTGAGGTTTGGGGTACAAATAATCCTGTCAAAAATAAAAATAATAAATAACTCTTCTGTAGCATCTAACAGTGAATAACATTGCAGGGTACTCATCTGCGCAAGTATACTTAGCACAAGCAAAGACATGCCTCATTTTGGTGAGAGCACGTATACTTTTTAAAAGGATATCTAAGACTGTGGAAAGAAAAGAACTATTTCTGTAATGTAAGAAACCCATGTTTAGAGTGAAATTGGGGATAAATGGACATTTGACAGATACCCTGTGAATTAGTCTGTTCTCACAATGCTAATAACGACATACTTCTAAGTTGATAATTTATAAATGAAAGAGGTTTCATTAACTCACAGTTTCACATGGCTGTGGAAGCTTCATAAACCTGGCTAAAGGCAAATGAGAAACAAAGTCACATCTTACATGATGGCAGGCAGAAGAGCTTGTCTAGGGGAACTCCTTTTTATAGAACCATCAGATCTCATGAGACTTATTCATTATCATGAAAACAGCACAATAAAGACCCACCCCCATGATTCAATTACCTCCTACTGGGTGCCTCACATGACAGCTGGGAATTACAGGAGCTACAATTCAAGATGAGATTCAGGTGGGGACACAGCCAAACCATATCAACCTGTCACAGGTCCCAAAGCATTTTTGTTCTCTACAAACCTCAGTGGTCAAAAGATTTACAACATTTCAAATGTATATAAAGAAAATAGGTTTACTTGGCTCACAGTTCTTCAGACTGTACAGAAACCATAGCAGCTTCTGCTTCTTGGGAAGCCTCAGAAAACTTATAATCACAGGGGAGGGTGAAGGGAAGCAGGCAGGTCTTAGATGGCAGGAAAAGGAGCAAGGGGTCCAGGGGAAGTGCCTCACACATTTAAACAATGAGATCTCATGAGAACTCACTCACTATTGTCAGAGTACCAAAGGGAAAAGCTACCCTCACGATCCAATCACCTCCCACTTTCAACATTGGAGATTACAATTCAACATGGGCAGCGTCACAGATACAAACCATATTATTCAACTCCTGGCCCCTCAAAATCTCATGTTTATTTCACATTGCAAAATATGATCATTCTATCCCAACACTTCCCCAAAGTATAAACTCATTCTAGCATTACTGAAAAGCCTGAAGTTCTAAGTCTCCTCTGAGACAAGGCTAGTTCCTTCAACTTACAAGCCTGTAAAATCAAAACATGCTGGTTACTCCCAAGATACAATGGCATATGGACATTGAGTAAATACTCCCATTCCAAAAGAGAAATCAGACAAAGCAAAAGAGCTACCAGCTTCATGTAAATATACACAAAAGCAGTGCAGTAGTGGCCTGAAGCACTGAGCTGAGGCTGGAGACCAAGAAGCCAGGATGTGGAAGCAGTGTCCTGAGTCTGCACAGATTAGCAGGGCTCTGGTCCTGGCACACAAAACCATTTGTCCTCCTAGGCCTCCAGGCCTGTGATGGAGGAAGCTTACAATCATGGCAGAAGGTAAAAGAGAAGTAAGAACTTCTTACATGGCAGGAGGAGCAAGAAAGAGAAAAGAGGAGGTGTCACACACTTTTAAACAACCAGATCCTATGAGAATTCACTCAATATTGTGATACAGTACCAAGAGGAAAATCCACCCCATTATCTAATCACATCCCACCAAGCCCCACTTCCAGCATTGCGGATAACAATTCAACATGAGATTTTGGTGGGTGCACAGATCTAAATCATATCAATACTTAATATAAGTTCACTGAAAAAATATATATGCATTGTAAATTTTGCATATGCATCTTTGCAGATATCTAACTTGATATATTGTACTCCAACTCTTATATATTGTGATTCCTTAGTATTTTCAGCCAAGACTACATTTTACGCCCAGAATTTTCAATGTACCAAGTGTCAATGTATTTAGTATTAATGTAATACTAAAACTACTAGTATTAATTTTCTCCTACAAAGCATTTTTTAAAAGTATTCATAAACAGACTTTCCGTAAACAGATCTTTGTAAGTTCTGATGTAATCTATTTGATAAACATGCCCATTTTTCATTCAATAGAATAATTTAAAACATAAATTTTATTTTTATTAAATTCTGGATAATTAGTAAATGTGCAACTTAATAGGTAACAAAGATGTACTATTCAATATATGAATGTGATTTTAGATTTAACTGTCATTAATTAAAGTAATTGTAGACAAAATGAGGGCATAGTAATAGATCAATGGTACTTGGAGTGTGTGTTAAGTAGCATAATGCTTAACAATGTTTATTGCGATCAGAATTAACACTTAATTGTGAAATTGCACAAATAATAGTCAGACTTTCGTTTCTCATCTTACTGTAAATTTGTGAAACAAATAAAAAATAATATTATCAGTTTTGCCACTGCTATTTTTAATAATGATACCCTGGCATCACAGTTTTGGTAAAAATTATCAATTTCACAAATCAAAAACATACAGCAATATCAACAAGATGGCAAAATAGGGAGTCCCAGATCTTCTACCCCATAGGGTTTTACTTTAACCTGAACCTTAAATATAGGAATTCTGTATGAGAAGAATCAAAATAAACTGATTCAGAAGAAATTGAGATACTAAAGAAATAGAGATCTACTATTTACTTGGCAAAGAATTCAAAATATTTATTTTAAAGAAGCTGAGTGAGTTACAATAGAACATAGGTAATTGAACAAAAATCTGGAATCTAATGCATAATCAAAATGAGAACATCTACAAAGATAATTCTATATTAAATAAACTCTAGGGATTTTGGAGCAGAAGAATATAATAACTGAAATTTTAAAATTCACTAGAGGTGTTCAACAGTTGATTTGATCAAACACAAAAAAAATCAGCAAACTTGAAAACAGTTCATTTGAAATTATCCCATCAGAGGAGTAGAAAAATGCAAAAATGAAAAAAGAGGGAAGAAAATCTAAGGGAATTCTTGGGCATCATCTAGCAAACCAATATCTCAATATAGGAATTTTAGAAGAAGAGAAAAAAAGTGAGTAGAAAGTTTAGTTAAAGAAATAATGACCCCAAACTTTCCAAATCTTGAGCAGAAAATGTGCAACCAGAAATTGAAAATGCAATCAGCATATTCAGTAATCCCACTTTTGGGTATATATTAAAAATAACTGAAATTAGGACCTCGAAGAGATATCTTCACTCCCATGAACGTTACAACATTATTCACAATAAACAAGATATGAAGCTAACAGTCCTCAGAGATTGGTGAATTTTTAAAATGTGATATATGCATATGATAAAATATTATTCCATCTTTGAAAAAAGAAAATCTTGTCATATGCCAAAATGTAGATCAACCTAGTATAAATTATACCAAGCGAAATATGTTAGTCACAGAAGGACTAATACTGCATGATTAAATGTATATGAGGTGTCTTAAATACTCAAACTCACAGAAACAGGGAGAGTGTGGTAGTGACCAGAGGCTGGGGAAGGGGTAATTGAGCAGTTGCTGTTTAATGAGTATAAATTTGGTTAAACAAGATGAGTAAGTCCTAGAGATCTGCTGCACAACATTGTGCCTATAGCCAACAATACAGTATTATGCATGGAAGTTTTTACTTAGACTATAGACTTCATGTAAAGTGTTCTTAATATAGGAAAAATAACATAAGTACAAAATTTAAATCTGGGTCTTTTTACCATATTTTGGTAATTACAAAATGTAAACATTAGACAAGAGGTGATAAAACCTTTCAAACAAATGAGAGGATTCGTCATTGTAAGAAATAAGAAAGTTTGAGCTATCATTAGAGGGGAAAGAAACAGAAGATGTAGGCAACAAATCAGATTGATCATTTTGTTGGTGGAATGATAAAGTAATTCATATATTATTCATTTATTTTTGTTTTAAAAATAAGTTTCAGAGAGGTCATAACCAAAGTAGGGAATTGTTTGTATACACATGTGGAGACAGTGGGGTTTATAATCCTGTATTTCTAACATTTGGTGTAGTCCATGTTGCTAAAGCAATTTGTTAAATGAATAAATGATGTATATTAAAAATTTATGATAATCACTTTTTCTTGTGTGAATGTATATTTTCTACTAAAGTACTTTCACTTATGGTCTCCGAAATCCTTAAAAACATTTCTAAAGTAAACGCTTGTTTGTTTAAATTGAGCACTAAGTCATTGCTCAAGAACAAAAATGCAAATACCGTCAAAATTCTAACTTCCTCAGGACACCATAATTTCTACACAATAGTGAGTTTCTGAGATTTTTCAAACATTTGTTATAGCAGTCTGCTCTGTTTCACTTTAACCTGAACCCTATGTATAGCAGTTACGTTTTTTCTCTGTATGCTGTATAGAATATGCTTGAAATGGGAGGAAAAATCATTTAAAAAAAAGGGCAAAGAACTCTACTAAATAGCCATAAAATCCTTCACAAAATGGAAAATTAAATGGTTATATAGATTATTTTAGTGCCAGAGATGGTCCATGTTGCAAATTTGACACCTTTTGAAGTTCATTTGCTATTTTAGGTAGTTAAGGCATTATTTAATGAATCAACTCAGTCATTTAGTCAATAAGAGTATCCTTGCCTCTTAGAAGAGTTAATATACCTTTTTCACTTATGAAAAAGAAATAGTTAAAACACTTGACAAATCAGACTTAATTTTAGTTAATATGCCCCATTGATATACATCTTGTTTTCATACAAACTCATAGACTCACAAAAGAAGAAATATTCTCTGTTCAGAAATGTCAATGGGCTGAAACAATGTCATAGAATAATGATCTCTTTTTCCCACAAATGCCTAGGGAAAATTAAGATGTTCATTTTCAAAGCAGGAAACATTGATCCAGTGGGTATGTCCTATTAAAACAAATTTATTTTATTCCATCAAATAGCTGATGTAAATTCAGTCTTTTTAGTCTGATGGATATGGGTTTCAGAGAATGACATTTTTTTGTGCTATAATACTGCTAAATAGATGAAAATCATTGCATTTTGCTTTGGTTTATTTGTCAGAAAATAGAATTAAGTTTGTTCATGAACACTCTGAGGTTTAATGTTAGCGATTTAGAAATGGTATATACTGACTTTATTTTTCTCTGATTTCTTTTCAGTAAACCTTTTTCAGTTCTAATGGTCATTCTGTTACATAATACTGAATTATGTGCATTCTATTGAGAATTCTATACATTGTTATATATCAGAAAGTCAGCACTATAACGTAACATATGAAGATTTGTGGCCAATGACTGTTCAAATGAAAGTAAATGTTACCATAATAAAACAAATGATGGAGAATCATGCCTGGTTTTGATAGTATTTTAATCTGAACAGGAAAAGGGAAAGATGGCCAGAGCTCCAGGGGGAAAGACAAAAAAGCAGAGATTTATATGTTCAAATAATGTGCATGTACATGCATATAAGTTTGTGCACAGATGATCTGTAGGTAGACACATTTCGCATGATGAATAGTCACATAATCTCTTAGAATATGTTTCATACCTGCCCTTATGGTGTATATTGTAGCACATGTGTTTTATTGGTAGTTCACTTTATTTTAGTGATACAAATTAATGAATTCAGAATAAGCCTTTATATTGTTATTTCATTTTATCAGAATCTAACTTCCCTGGGTAAATGCAGTAATTTTTTTTGGCATTAAAGCACATTAAACGATACATATAAAAGTTAGAGTCAAAGGAAAAAAAGTACTTTTTATGGAAACAATGTCTACTTCCTTTCAAAAAGAGGTCACATATATAGCACTTCTGAAACGACTTTATAGATAGTGAGATTCAATAAGTGGAAAGTTGTGCAAAATATCCAAAGAAATGTGTTTATCTAGGGTTTATCATTTTATTTAAAGAAAATGAATTTCCAATTCTTTGCCAATATATATTAAGAAAAGGTGAGGTCATGCTATACACTTATCATGCAGTGTTTCCTACTCTAGCCGCTTCCACTAAGCTGCTCATATTTTCTCCTTTTTATTCCTACACAAATCAGTCTGATATATATTCTAATTTTTTCTGGACCTTCTTTATATAGTTTTTTTTTTCTGTTAAGGTACCTCCTTTCCATATATTCATACTCTCAATACAGGCATAATGCTGTTTAAACTGAAAAGGACCATTCAGGCATCATCAGTTGGGGAAGATACTAAACAGTTGAACTTGGTAGTTTACACAGATACTCAGCACCGTATATTGTAAGTAGAAAGAGTAATAATTGAGATTTTCCATAGGAAATAAAAAACTTGGTTGTTTTTGTTGGGGCAGAATATAAAACAAGACTTACTGACTAGTAAGCCAGGTTTTGAGTGGCCTCAGGCTCAAAAAAGTTCCTCCTGCCTAAGAACATAATGGTAACAGAGTTCCAGCAGGCACATTTAGCTTACACATGCAAAGTAATGGCCCTAGATTTTCAAAGGAGATCATTGGTAGGGCAGGTATCCAAGTATGTCTGTACAGATTGGCATTATGTGGGCTTTGAGATTGCTGTTTATTTCCCTGAATATAAGAACACCAAGTGGGCATTTTCCAAGTGTTCACATGTTAATACAATGGCTGGTCACTGACTTTTAGTTATGCAGTATCACTGATGTCTAACCCACGTCTTAACAGTACACACATACTGAGTATTAGATGAAAGATTCACTCTAATACATACACTTAATTACAGTCACATGCTAAAAAGAGCAATGCAGAGCCAAAATCGCTTTCTTACTTCATTCTGCTTTGACACAATGACTGTTTTTTTGTCTTTCTTTTCATCTGTTCCTTCAGATTTTGACATATTGAACCTCTTCCTCAAATACAATTTTACACATAAAATCAATAAAATAAATAAACAACAACTAAACCTCCTCTGTCCCTTTTCATCAGGTCTCATGTTCACCTCTCCATCTGGGTTGGAGTCAACCTTGCAGTTGGCTGAGAAAACTTGAAATGTGGAGATTTTCTCCATAATAAAATACGTTATTTTAGAGAATTCTCACAATTACGTGACACAATAGATTTAACTAGAGCTTTATTTGGAATCTCTTTTAAATTCAGAAACCGGAAGAGAAGATTAATTTTATTTTAATATTTGACAACTCAAGAATCATCCATGAAACATTTCTCACTTCTGCACCCACTGATGTTTTTGCACGTTTCACGAAGAGCTATTTTCTCCAAATCATTCTACCATCTGAAATACATTAGGGCAGAAACATTTCTTTCCAAATGTATTTTTAGTGGCTTTTTTGCTAGGCAGAAAAAAATCAATTAGAATACACTTAAATACTCTAATTTAGTGTTAAAAATTATAACCAGTAGTACCAACATTTTCTTGATTGTATTTCTAAAAGAAAAGTGAAATAAGGATATATATTGGCACTTTTAATGGAATCAATCAATACAATTCCAAATCATTCTGCTTTATCTTAAAGTGCCTTTGTTAAAAAATCTATAGTGACTAATTTATGAACTACTAAAACCATTTAATAACATTGTTTAACCTTTGAAGTGTTTCATAACTTTAAAAAGTCCAATGAGTGCCATAATCTCAGAATTACTAACTTCCTTTCATGTAGTAGGATATATACAAAAGGGCCTAGATCCTCCTTAATATTACTGAATACACTTCCTTATATGGCCCCTTCTACAACTGCATTCTTTCTGCTATCATAAGTCAAAAAGCCATTTCTGTTTAGAAATGCTGAGTACAGGAGAGAATTTGTTAGCAGGTTGCATATTTAGAGTAAAGTGAAAATATCTATTGTCAGAAAATGGTACAATTTTAAAGATAACCTATATAGGTATAATATTGCTTATTGTGTTTCAGTCACCAAATGTGTATTTGTGCCATATGGTACACCAGAAGCTATATAATCATAGAATATTGACAGTACTTTATGATAGGTAAATTGCCACATTCAAGATAGGTGACTTTTCATATTTTGTTTACTAGCATACCAGCTTAGTTCTGTACACATATGTAATATATACATGTACATGTATATATGTATGCATGCATGTGTGTGAGTGTGTGTATGTGTATAATGCATGGAACATCCAACCATTTATTAAGTGAGCATTTCAATTTTGTTAATCACACATAGAAAATAAAATATGTTCTACTATAAGGACACATGCACACGAATGTTCATTGCAGCACAGTTTACAATAGCAATGACTTACTTCTAATAAATAGAATATGGCAGAAGTAGCTGTGTTTGACTTTAGGGACTAGGTTACAGGAAGCATTACGCAACCTTACATGGGCTCTTAGACCACTAACTCTGGAGGAAGCCAACTCTCATGGCAAGAGAACCCTCAGGCTGTGGCCCTATGGAGATGCGCATGTGGAGCAGACCTGAGGCTCCCTGCCACAGCTAGGGAGGCACTGGGGCCTCGTGCCAAAAGCCCTGTGAGTGAGCCATCCTGAGATGTGTTCCCCTGCCCTAGTCAAATCTTCAGATGACTAAAGTTCTAGACTGAACTTCATGAGAGACTATGGGCTATAACCACCCTACTAAGCTGCTCCAGAGTTCTTGACTCACGCACACTGTAAGATGCCTTGATAAATGTTTATTGTTGTTTTAAGGCATTAAGTTTTGAAGCAATTTGTTTTTCAGCATTATAATGAATACAAAAGATAACCACTCTCCTAACACTGCAATTTAGTTTAGCATGTTTTTAAATTTCCTAATATTAAAATCATTATTATTTTTTCCTTTGTATTTAACTTATTTTACTCAATATTCTGTTTTTTTCTTTTTAGATACATCCATAGATCTGTGGTTCATTTATTTTCAATGTTGTATAATGTTCCAGTGATAAGTACACCAATATTTATTTATTTCTACTGATAACATTTTGTTAATTTTAAGCTTTTCACTATTATACATAATATTTCTATGAACACTCTTGTACTTTTTTTGCTGTGCATAAAAGCATATTTTTATTGTAGGTATACCTAAGATTAGAATGCTGGGTCACAGGATTTGCAAATGCTAAAATTTAGTTCTTTGTAACGAATATCTTTTTTAAGTGGTTGGAAAAATTCACTGCCATTAATAGTATTTGAGAAATCCTATTGCTCTTTATCTTTGAGAGTAATTTATAACATCAGGAATGCATATTTCATCACTTTTTACAACTTAAAATTGATCTCATTAAGATATATGCAGACTCTTAGAAGATATAAGCAATTCATATATTTGACAAAGAACTTAAACCAGAGAATATAAAGAATCCCTACAAATAAATATAGGAACGTAAATGAAAAAACAAACCTCAGTTTTTTAAATGAGCAAAAGACTGGAAGAGACATTTTTAAAAAGAGAATGTCAGATACCCAGAGACAATATGATTAAGTGGTCAACATTGATAGTTATCAGGAAGGAAATGCAAATTAAATTTACAATGACATACTTACTAGTACACACCACCAGCTAGGGTAAAATTCAAAAGACTGATAAAACCAAGTTTTTACAAGAGTATGAAACAAATGGAACTCTTACACTTTGCTGGTGAGTGTAAGGTGGTACAATTTTGTAAAACTGTTTATCAATTTATTTTATAGGTAAACATATACTTACCCCAGGGATTCTACTTATACATATTTACAGCAGAGAAATAAAAATGTGTGTCCACTTTTTAATTGTCACTTTATTTACAATTGCCCAAAACTAGAAAAAATATTCAAATACCGATCACAAGACAATGGACAGATAAATTGTGATTTACTCATGCAGTGGAATACTACTCAACTATAAAAATGGTTAGTTTACACTAGGCAATGGGGACTTCAAGAGGCAGGGCAGATGTCCCCAGAAAATCCAACAAGGAGGTTCAGGATTCTTACCTCTTACCTTGTTCCAATTTGTTCAAATCTTTTGAGTTTCCTCTCACTGGGAGATACTGGCCCCTGTCTCCCTCTCCTGCCTCAGTTTCCTATACACATGCAGCATTTCCCACAGGCGTCCTGACTCCTGCCCTTTAAGACACCCACAGTTCCCTAAATGTGCCATATATCCTTGTATCTCCCTACCTTTCCTGGTATCGTCCACTCCAGGGAACACTGATTCTTTCACTTCTCTCTAGATCTTGGTTCTTCAAGATCTACAGGGAAAAGAGCCAGTTTACTGATATGCATAACAACATGATGAATCTTAACACATATTGAGGGAAAGAAGCCAAACACAAATGAGTATGATTTTATTTATGTAAAATTAAAGAACAGACAAAATTAATCAATGGTAATTGTAGTAGTTTGCTGGGTCTGCCAAACACCGCAGGCTGGATGGATTAAATAACAGAAATTTATTTTCTAACATTTCTGGCGGTTAGAAATTCCAGATCAAGGTGTCAGCAGGCTTTCTTTCTGAGGCTTCTTTCCGTGGTTTGAAGACGGCCGCTGGCTTCTTGCTATGTCCTCACATCGTCATTCTTCCATCTACGCTAGCTGTGTCCTAATCTTCTCCTCTTCTACTATTGTATTTGAGCCCACCCCAGGACCTCATTTTATCTTAATTGCTTCTTGAGAGGTTTTATCTCCAAATACAGCCACATTCTGAGGTCCTAGGGATTACAAGTTCAATATATGACTTTGGTAGAGGTGAGGATTGAGCCCAAACAGAAATCAGAATAGTAGTAATCTCATTGCCGCGAGTGGGGACACGAGAAAAGAGGCATTAGGGAATGAACCTTTCATGGTGCAGGAAATATTCCATATCATGATTTGAATGGTGAATATATGTGTATACTTATGTAAAATTTAATAGAATTTTACTTTTTTTTCTTTTTTTTGACATGGAGTCTACTTCTGTCACTCAGGCTGGAGTACAGTGGCATGATATTGGCTCATTGCAACCTTAGTCTCCCAGGTTACATCGATTCTCCTGCCTCAGCCTCCTGGGTAGCTGGGACTATAGGCACATGCTACCATGCCCCGCTAATTTTGTATTTTTAGTAGAGATGAGGTTTCACCATGTTGGCCAGGCTGGTCTCAATTTCCTGACCTTGAGATCTGCCCTCCTCAGTCTCCCAAAGTGCTGGGAGTACAGGTATGAGCCACCGCGCCCGGCCTATTTTATTTTTGTTTAGACAGGGTCTCGTTCTGTCACCCAGGCTGGACTGCAGTGGTGTAATCATGGCTCACTGCAACCTCTGCCTCCCACGTTCAAGGGATTCTTGCACCTCAGCCTCCCGAGTAGCTGGGATTACAGGTGTCCACCACCACACCTGGCTCATGTTTGTATTTTTAGTAGAGACAGTGTTTTCACCATGTTAGCCAGGCTGGTCTTGAACTCCTGACATCAGGTGACCCACCCACCTCAGCCTCCCAAAGTGTTGGGATTATAGGTGTGAGCTATGACACTCAGCCAATAGAATTGTACGGGGTTTTTTTTTGTTTTGTTGTTGTTGTTTTGAGATGGAGTCTTGCTCTCTCACCCAGGCTGGAGTGCAGTGGTGAGATCTCGGCTCACTGCAACTTCCTACTCCTGGGTTCAAGAGATTCTTCTGCCTCAGCCTCCTGAGTAGCTGGGGTTGCACGTGCCCAGCATCACACCCAGCTAATTTTTGTATTTTCAGTAGAGAAGGGGTTTCACCATGTTTGTTAGGTCGGTTGCAAACTCCTGACCTCGTGATCTGCCCACCTCGGCCTCCCAAAGTGCTGGTATTACAGGCATAAGCCACGGCGCCTGGCCAGAACTGTAGGTTTTAGAATAGCATATCACTTTACTTATGTAGGAATTACTCAACAAAACAAAATTAAAGATACCTTCAGTATCTTGATGGATACATTCCTGAATGATAGTTATGGTGCCTTGATATTTCATGTTCAATGAAACATCAATACCTCTTCATTAACTTTAACACTACCAGATGTTCATTCATAAAACAAGTATTTCTTGAGAATCTACTAGGTGCTCTGACTTGGGATGTATATATAAAGGCAGCTTCCACAAGTCTTGCAATATTTAACTGGAAGAATTTGGAAGAACTTTGGAAAATCTTACTTTCATTTCCACAATCAAATTTGAACTATTCTTACCTCTTAAAAGTTGGGGTGAAGGCTGGGTGTGGTGGCTCACATCTGTAATCCCAGCACTTTGGGAGGCTGAGCCAGGAAATTGAGACCATCCTGGCCAACACGGTGAAACCCTATTTCCACTAAAATACAAAAAATTAGCCAGGCATGGTGGTGTGCACCTGCAGTCCCAGCTACTTGGGAGGCTGAGGCAGGAGAATCGCTTGAACTCAGGAGGCAGATGTTGCAGTGAGCTGAGATTGTGCCATTGCACTCTAGCCTGGTGACAGAGCAAGATTCAGTCTCCGAAAATTAAAAAAAAAAAGTGGGGGGGAATTCATCAAACAGAAAACATCAGTTTCTTTTTCTTTTAATAAATGTGTAATTATTTTAAAATATTAAATATTCCTAAGATAAGTAGAAGGGGAAATAAACTTTTTTCCTAAATCATATATTTGTTTAATAATATGATAATAAGATCAGACTTAAAAGAGACGTTTTGTGTTGAAAAAAATGCTTTATAATCTATGTAATTAATAGTGTCCATGCAAGTTCTTATTCTAATGGTAAATGAAAGGACCCCACATTTGTATTTTGCCTGAAGTTGAATATTCTTTATTAAGTTTAAACAAATGGAGCCCAATAAGGTACTGGTAAATTATAACATAGCAGATAAGTCATTTATAATAATATTTTCTTAAAATTCTTTCCCACACATGTATTATTGTTTCAAAGGCAGGTGATATGTCCCACAGACTCTTAGTTATGTTTAACATATGACAAATAGGAAAAGGAAAACAGCTGATTTAAAAATACATTAGCCCACTACTTCTTATATAGAAACATATATATCCAGGAAATGTAACATGTTAACATAACTGTGAACTCTAGTACTTCAAGATATACTACTTAGGCAGACGATTTCTACTCAGTAAATATTGCTTCACCAAAGTAAGAAAAAAGATCCATCTTTAATTTTAAAAAACCAGAAAATCATTACAAATAATCTCCCAAATGCATAATTTCTTATTTTCTTCTACTCATTGACATTTTTATGTATCCAATGAAGCAAAACAGCTAAAGGCAATCCCTACACACACACACGCATGCATACACATGTACGCACGCACATGCACAAAAAGAAAAAAAGGAGAATAAATGAATAGCAGTGTTAAAAATGGGTAACCATTCTTTTAGTTAAAATACTGATGTCAGCAAAATAGGCAATAGGAAATAATTTACCATCAATACTGTTTCATATTTCAGTCCTTACTGCAATTTAGCTAAAACCTCCCATTACAGGCTTCATACAACATATATTTGTTGAACACTCGTGTTCCAACCAATACTCTAGGTACAGTCTATACAGCAGTGAACAAAATAAATTTCTGTCTTCATAGAGGTTACAAGCAAGTGTGATTAAAAATATAATATTATATATGAAATGATATGGGCTACATATACACATATGTATAAACTATTCACTAGTGCTATGGAAAAACATTGATGAAATACTTTAAAAAATAAATCAGAGTAAAGGGATAGAGAAAAACCAATAGGATGGGAGGAAGTTTTACATGGGAGTGTAGGAGTCCAAAAGTTATCTTTGAGAAGGTGAAATTTTGAGTTGAGATATAGGTGAAAATGAGGAATTCAGCCAAGCTATGACAAAACGTTACAGAATAGCATTTCAGGCAAAGGAAACAGCAAGTGAAGATGCTCAGAAAAGGAAATGTGTGTATTATCTCTGAGGACCTGCCAGAAAGGCAGTATGACTGGAGCAGAGATTGTAACTTAAAAACAGCAATGAAGGCAGTGAGATATCCAAAGGCTAGGTGATGAAGGACTTCTATGTCATATTAAGGACTCTGGAATTTGTATCTCAGTGTGTTGGGAGAACACTTAGTGTTTCTGACAAAAACTCAACAAAGTTTTAAAAACTTCACTGTGTTTATAGTGAGTAGAGTTGACTAAGGGGATGAAAGTTGAATCCACAAGAACGGTCAGGAGGTTATTACAGAAATAAGGTGCTGGTAGCTGTATTAGATCAGCAGTAGGGGAAGGTGGGGGACTGGATACATAACAAATATGAAACTGAACAGACTGGAAGTGTGAGAAAAAGACAGGACTCAAGGATGATTCCAAGACAGTTGAGCTTAGAAACTGGATGAATTTTTACCGAGGTGGGAAAAAGCAGAGGGGGACAATAGTAAACAGATGATGGAAATCAAGAGGTGGTTAGGGACATCTTAACTTGTAAAGGCCTATTAGACATCAAAGTAGAAGTACTGAGTGGACAATGTGATGCACCAAACAATGAAGCTTAACAGGAATGTACAAAACTGGAGATTATGTATATAGGAGTCGTGATGTTTGATTAGATTCAAAGTCTCAGGACCAGGTGAGATCGCCCAGCAAGTGAGTATAGTATTCAGATTCCTTTCAGTGACTTGCATCTCCTCCCTTCTATACCATGCAGTTGGAATGACATTAAACCAAACTGAAATCCCTTGGCTTGAGCCATTCAGATATCCCATCTGTTTAGCTAACCAATGAATTCAGGGATGGATCAAAATCTGATTTTTGGCTATGAGAAAAGATAAAATTCAGAGAAAAACTTTCTTTATTTTCTGCAAAAGCTACCAGAAAAGAAGTACTCTTTAGAAGGAAGCGTACTTAAAAAGTGAAAAAAAACTAGCTACTCAGGGTAATCAGTGATCAACTATCAGCTGAAGCCAGCGTATCTCTGAACTTTGGATATGAGAAAACCAATAAGCATCTTATCTCAAGCAGATGTTTTGGCTGTTTTTATTAAGTTTTAAAAGAATCTGTGACCAGAAACAGAAAGAAAAGTAAAAAGGAAAGGAGAGAGACAGGAAGGAAGGGAGGAAAGAAGGAAGAAGTTCTTCTGTCTGAGAAGTACAAAAGAAAAATAAACAGAGAAATTTATTTGTTCACTCCCTAAAGAAACTGTTCCAGGTATTCCTTTGCACAGCCTACTAATGTCACCAGGAAGGACTGAATGTTTAGAAATTTGATCCCTCTGGTGGTTAAGATACCTACCAGAAAAGATCTTACACTTCTCCATTTTACACATTAAAATTGACACCAGTGAAAGTTGGTTGCTTGATCAATATTGCATTTTCTTACTGCTATCAGGCACCTCGTGTCAGAACCATATCTCTACTGTTGAAACTCACTTCCTCAAGTCACTTTGAAAAGAGTGATCAAGGCATTGTAAGCCTTCTGAGAATCCAGTTAGTCTACGTCAGAGAAAATTTGTTATTGTTGTGTTCTGAAATCTCAAGGAATAAGACCATGGACTTTGTTGTGCTTGTTTATTAGGGTAGTGTACTCAGCTGTTATTTTCAGAAGATCAATAACAATACCATTTAAAATATTTTTCAATCCATTTTCAACTAAAACATAACAATAGGCATTTCCTAGTACCAGAATTTTCAAGAAATTCTCTGAACAAAAAGAAACATTCCAATTAACGTGACATTAATTCTGCTTTGAAAGACTGGGAAGAGGATTGTAGGGTTTATTTTTCCCTAGACTGTCTTTGCTATTCACCTGGACTTTGCCACAGTGCTTGGCAAATGCAGGGAGAATAGTGGAGGATTATGTTTATCCTTTCTGTTGACGTTTGGAAAAAACCCCAGGCAAAAGTCAGCAGCCGTTAATTCAAATAAGTATAGTTCCTTTGACAATGCAGTTGAACATCTTTCTTTTTCTAAGATGTAAAGTCTCTTTCTAATCCATCATGTTTTTACCGCATCTAAGCTTTGCCACATAACTTACAAGCTGGAAAGTTGTTCAAATAACATTGTAAGTACTTCCTGCAATTCTAATAAAGGTGTAGTTATTAAAAAATAATATTTTTCAACAGCTCAATTTAGGGTAGCTTCACACATATCAGAAACACCTGCTAGCTACCTCTACAAACGCCTTGCTTCCTAACATTGTATATTTTTAATATTCATATGTATTACTCATTAAATATTCCTGATTGGTATTTGTTATTCAAATGAACTTCAAAGCTCTAGATCTTTGCATTCTTAAAGAGCAGGTAGTCTGGTATATGAGAAATTTGAATCAAATTCAAATATTTTTATTATTCATTTGTTAGTTTTGGCAAGTGATGTTCATTTGTATTTCTGACTGGCAACTTCTGGCTCCCTCCTCCTAAAAAGGCAAAATGGTCTGACCACCAAGACTGTCAGAAACAACTTTGAAGTGCTTTTGACAAATTTCTTGTGTCTCGGATGCCTGCTGCGTGAAAGAGCAGAGTATTCAAAGCATACCAAAAAAAAAAAAAAAGGAGAGAGAATTTTAAAAGATGCAAAATAATTACCATGGCAGCAACTTAATTGCATTTGGGTAGTCACTTTTTCCTAGAGCTATTTGAACAGTATTTTAAGTCATAATTCCTTTGTCCTATGAAGACCTTACATTTTAGTCATTTTTAATAAGTATGCCATGCTTCGATCTTTCTTCTCCTAAAAAAAATTTAGTCTGATGCACATTGCTTACATGGTATGGATATTGCTCAGAAAGTTGATTATTTGCCTTCAATGTAATGTTTTAATGCACAGCTAGTGGTAGCACACTCTCAGCACACTAGTGAAGTTTCTGAGAGCATAATTAAACACGTCTTTCCCAAGATTTCTTGAGAAACTTCAGATTGGTAAGCCCCAGTCCCATGGAAAAATCATTCCTACCGTACTATCAATAAATCCCACATCGCAATTGAGGAAACCACTTGCAGGTCTCCAGGAGCACTGCGTTTGCTGCTGCTGTAGTGCAAATATTCATTCATCACATATTATGTGTGTGTGATTTATTTTGATCTGTTCCTAATTACTGAATTTTTTAAAGTCTTCTTGAAATATCCCTAAATAGATACACAGACAAGTGACTTAACCTGTTTCCTCATTTTTTCTTCATTGTTGCTTTTGTTTTAGCTGGATGTCCTTCTATTTTAAAGTAAATGTTTGGAGACAGAGTTTTGCTCTGTCGCCCAGGCTGGTGTGCAATGGCGCAATCTTAGCTCACTGCAACCTCAAAGTAGATGTTTTTTAAAAGGCGTCAATACCCTGTAGTCTATCCTATCATGCCAGAAGTCATTTTCCATAAACAGAGAGGAAAATGCCTTGAAGGGTTAAAAAAAAATCACCATTTTATAATCATGGTTTGACACGGATCCTGTTAAATTGCTGAACTTTATTGTTAGGAGTCCTCTGATAACCTAAGGGATCCTCATTAACCTGAGTGATCAGACAGACACACAAAAAAGTAGTAGACAATGTAATTTAGCCCTTTGCCACGTTTTCCTCGTCATTGATGAAGGCACAGCATTCTGGTATGGGATGAAAGGAAAAAAATGAAATGTGAATTTCAAGTGAACAAAAATAAAGCACTGTGGTATTCAAGATTCATTTATGGTGTTTAAATCAACAAAACTAAGTGTTCTGGGTTAGTTTGAAAGGAAATTCATATTAGCAAGTGTGGTATTTGATTTTAGGCTTGTAACTGCACATTGGAACAATGAAAGATATTTTTTTTGCTATGAAAAATTGTGCCTGAAAGACCGATACTGAAGCACTATGAAGAATTTAGCTAATTAGGTTGACTTACTTTTGTTATATTCTTTCAAAATGTTGATATTATAGCTTGTGCTATATTTAAAATATTGTAACATCTATTTTTAAAACAAAATGATATATCCTTGTTTTCTCTATCCCATGAACATTATTTTTCTAGAGAATTTGAGCAACGCAGCTATAGAATTATATTTAGATTAGAGTATGTTGCATATAATTTCGAGAGGGATATGCCATGTGATGAATAGCACTGGGAACCTTAAATATGTTTCCAAATCCAACCTGGATGTTGGCAAGGCCCGGATTAAGAAATGTATCTTCCTTTCGAGTTTTCCATTTTCTCAGGTAAAATCATAATAGTTCTCCAGTTTACATGTGACGTTAATGCTTTTATTTATTTATTTGTTTATTTATTTATTTATTTATTTTTGAGACAGGGTCTTGCTCTGTCTCCCAGGCTGGAGTGCAGTGGGAGCAATCATATGGCTCATTGCAGTCTTGAACTCCTGCACTCAAGCAATCCTTCTGCCTCCGCTTCCTAAACAGCTGGGACTACAGGAGTATGCCACCACACCTGGCTAATGCTTTTAAATTTTTTAAGTGGGTAAACACTCTTAAAGGAAAAATATATATCATATGCATGCACACATACACACACACACAAAATGTGGCAAAGAGGTGAATCTGTACCTAGGGCTATACACAAAACCAGATGTGGCATATTTAAAAATTGAACTCTGAATTCATACCACTTAAGTTCCAATCACATTTCTAACTATTACTTTATGGTGACCATAGGCAAGTTACCTAACTTGTCTCCAACCTCATTTCCTTATATGAAAAAAATTCCATCTTCCATATAAGTTGTTTTGAAAGTGAGAATTGTTAATATTCGTGAAAGCACTTAAAACCGTGCCGCTGTAGTCAACACTACATGCAAATTTTAGCTATGATTGTCATTGTACTAATGCACATGGAGCAAGTTAGTTATTTCACCAGAATAGAAACTTAAGCTATCGGTTAATTTAGATGAAAAATAAAAACAAAAAAAATAAAAGCAATAACATTTTATGCTTGTCTTCACCCAATGAAATCACTATTAAAACTTTAATGTATTACTTCTGTTACACTTATATCTTCTATAAATGTTCTAAAATTTATCAAATTCTATCACTTCATGTTTTCCTTACTGTTTTGCTTCCAACAAACTACCCTCCCTCCAAAAAAGAAAAGAAAATGAATTGCTAAGAAGCTTAATCATTGTTATCTAAATGATTTCTATATCTGAGCAGCGTTGATAAAATAAGATCAATGTCATCTCATGCTTAGAACTACAGAAGCTTGAGTAAATTCATCTGTTTTATTTTTGAAGAAGTATTTTTAAATGTGCACAAAGGCTTATGGAGAAGGAGCCTTGTTGGGAGTGCAAACTTGAGCTATATAATTTGGAGGATAAATATAAAGGTAAATTCTGAAATTCAGGTAGAAACATGGGTATCAGGATGCAATTTACCCTTAGATATTATTATCTTAGATAATAAACAAGTATCAATTTTTAAAGTTAAAAGCCCAAACCCATAAAAGCATAAACATTTCACATTTTTCCAGCAGCAGAGTATCTTTCAGAGTTTTGCTTTATATACTAGTAATAGTGGTATACATATATTTACTGGTTTATTAGGACATCTTTGGTCAGCTCTTCCTAGTATGCTTATACTAGGAATTTTATATTATTATTTTTACTTGCAACCAGTCCCTACATCTGCAAGAAGCATGGAGAGGTAAGACGAATATTTTTTTTCCTGAACAAGTTAAAAAATATAAAACTTATTTCAGGACTTGGCAAGCATCTTGGCATTTAGCTTTAAATTCAAATGTGATTTTTATGTTAACATATATATTGGAATTAAAATATTCAGTATTTAGTTGATTTGAAAAGTCAGAAATTTACTAACCCATTTACTAATTATCCAATTATATAAACCATGCCTTTTTTTTTTCTAAAAAATGTGTTTAACACATCCAAATAGAGGATAGCTGTTCATTTTTCTCAACTATTTTTTGTTTATATTCATCAACACCATGTATCTTTTCACCAATCAGTCAGTATCAAGTAAACATATTCTTCTACCACTGGTTAATTTGTTCCAAAGGGATGTATCACATGGTGAAAATCCACTTGGTGTTGTGAGGACCACGTGGATTTTCATTACCCTAAAACACACAATGACAGATGTATAACAATACAACCCCTACAATATTAACTAAAAGGTGATGTCAGACTCAAAAGTTCTAAAAGCACTAATAGAAGCATGACTTTATTGGAGAAACATGTTTTAGTTACACTGGACTGGCTATCTCCTCCTTCATTATTGGATTCAGTTTCAACATCATCTTCCAGTCCAGAGTAATACAATAATAAATAGTAAAATACTTAGATTATTATACTGTCTTTTATTGAGTCATTTGAAAAACACATTTATAAGTACTTCAAGTCTTTATAAGTCTCATCTCAACAAACTATTCATATACATGTGGTAGTTAGATCTTGCACATTCAAAATCCAACCATTTTTAAAGTTTGAATACCTTTAAAAACTTTAAGGATTTAATTTTAAGATTAAAGGCTGCCTAGAAATGATTAATTTTTCTTTGCCTAGGAATAGTCCTTCAGATGACTTTTGCTTTAAAATTTTTTCCAGGTATTAATTTGAAAGTAATCATTCATGCCATTTTGACTACAGCTACAATTTTTCACGTTTGACATTTGAATAACTGAAAGCAGTTCCTTTAGTATGATCATCATGACATTATAATCGAGATTCCAAAACATGATACCTATGTGGGAATTTCCATTTTTCCATTGGTCACGTCTTGATGGATTTTCCGCTGAAGGAAGGGATCCATCCTCCACCTCTAAGAAGTTCAACTTAGAGTTTTCACTTCCTACTTTAATTCCTCTGGGAACACTGTTTTGTTCTACTCCTCTGTCCATTCTCTTCTTTGGTTTTGATCATCTTACTTCTCTTATTTCCCTCTACCCTTTCATGTACAATCTTCCTTAGTATACTTTTCTCCTGTATGAATAATTCATCTCAGCTTTTACCTAGAGAGACAGTCTTCTCTCTGAAATATTGAGGAATACATGAATCTAGCATTTAGAAATAAAAGAAATGAGACACAAATGCCATTAACAAAGTTATCACAATTAGTTAATGCTAAGTCTAAGCGCAGAATCCACTCTCACTTGAGATCTATTGTGAATGTCCAAGTTAAATGGATTAATACACACTTAAGATATCATGCTCAGATTTTACTAAATCAGACAAAAAGTAACTGAAAAGTAACTAAACAGATCACCATCAATGGCCAATATAAAAATCTATTACAATACTGACATGCTATGTGCAATATTTTTTCTCTGTGAAACCTACTCTCAATTAGGATAAATGCACTTCAAATGTTTATTAAAGACTTGTTCACTTAACATTTTGCAACATTATCTTAGGTGGAAGATCTATCTTCTTTTGACACCCATATTATGATATCTATCATGTCACCTAGCATTTTTCTGTTTTATATTCTCTGTAAGTTTTGTCTCTTCTATTCTAAAACAATTTTCATGATGGTAGAATTCATATCTAAATCCTCTTTCTCCAACCAATAATACTAGGAAAATTGTTTGTACCCAATAAAACTCGGTATTTATTGGACGAGAATATGTTCCTATCTTCTTCATAGCTATGGAGTCGTTTAGAGAGCTGTGAAGTAGGTCACAAAATTGTTATTATTATTATTATTATTTTTGAGACAGAGTCTTGCTCTGTCTCCAGGCGCCGGGCTGGAGTGCTGTGGCGCAATCTCGGCTCACTGCAATCTCTGCCTCCTGGGTTCAAGCAATTCTCCTGCCTCAGCCTCCAGAGTAGCTGGGACTACAGGTGCACACCACCACGCCCAGTTAATATTTGTATTTTTTAGTAGAGACGGGGTTTCACCATGTTGGCCAGGATGGTCTTGATCTCTTAACATCGTGATCCGCCCACCTCGGCCTCCCAAAGTGCTGGGATTTGTTATTAGTTTTTAAGCTGTGAGCATCTGATTTATTTTTCCTCTTAACTGAATTAAATTATAATCATTGTTATTGGTAGAATTAGGAAGGAAATCCTCTCTTTCAGTCTTTTGATAAAACAGTGGTACAAAGGGTATGTTTTTAAAATCCATATATATTACCATATGCAATGATTTTTCAATGCTTTTTATATCAAACCTGTTCCTTTTTTATTTTTTTATTATACTTTAAGGTCTGGGGTACATGTACAGATCATGTAGGTTTGTTACACATGCCACAGTGGTTTGCTGCATCCATCCCCACATCATCTACATTAGGCATTTCTCCTCATGTTATCCCTCCCCAATTCCCCCACCCCTTGCTATTGAACAAATGGCCCCATGTATTTCTCCCAAATGATAGGCAGCCAGTATCACAAGTGAAAGGCGGACAAGTTGTCTGATTGGAGATCTAACTGTCATTTAAAAGAAATTGGAGTCGGGCGCAGTGGCTCATGCCTGTAATCTCAGCTCTTTGTGAGGCCAAGACGGGTGGATCACAGGGTCAGGAGATGGAGACCATCCTGGCCAACATGGTGAAACCCTGTTTCTACTAAAAATACAAAAATTAGCTGGGTGTGGTGGAGAGTGCCTGTAATCTCAGCTACTCAGGAGGCTGAGGCAGGAGAATCACTTGAACCAGGGAGTTGGACATTGCAGTGAGCCAGGATCACACCACTGCACTCCAGTCTGGCAACAGAACTAGCTCCATCTCAAAGAAATGGGTTCCCTGAAGAATTCAGAAATTTTATGAGAAAAAAATAACTTTGCCAACTTAATATCAAAATTTTCTTTAGAGATATGTTTTTGTATATGAAACTTCCTAGACATTTCATACCAAATAGCTCTTACTATGTAAGAACCCAAATCCCAACTTAGAAATACCAGAAATATATTTAAAGCAAATAATTCAACAAAGCTCACTTTTTTCAAAATTCATATTTTTCATAGGCATATATTTAAATGAAAGAGTATTCTAATTTTTTCAAACAAATTTAATTAGATGAAACAAAGTAGGGTAAGGTGGTATATTACATTAATTTATAGGCTAAACTTATATTTGAGTTCATGACCCACAGCTTGTCAACTGTGAGACACTGTTATGTAACCTCTCTGCTTTGTTTTCTCATCTGAAAAATAGAGTGAAAATTATACCTACTTCATGAGTTTAGGTGGCTTAAAAGAGACAACGTACACAGTTTAGTAGAGTACTGGTTCATAACGTTCTAAATATTCTAATAACAGAAATATCAGACAATAACATGAATAATTAACATTTTGAATATTTTTTTTTTTTGAGACAGAGTCTCGCTCTGTTGCCAGGCACCAGGCTGGAGTGCAGTGGCGTGATCTCGGCTCACTGCAACCTCCGCCTCCCGGGTTCAAGCAATTCTCCTGCCTCAGCCTCCTGAGTAGCTGGGACTACAAGCACGTGCCACCATGCCCAGCTAACTTTTGTATTTTTTTAGTAGAGATGGGGTTTCACCATGTTGGCCGAGATGGTCTCAATCTCTTGACCTCGTGATCCACCCACCTTGGCCTCCCAAAGTGCTGGGATTACATGCCTGAGCCACCACACCCCGCCACATTTTGAAGTTTTATATCAGTATCTTTCTGAGGTTTGAGATAAAAATATATTTACCAAAATAATCTCAAATAATGTTACTATTTTAGAAAATATCTCATTGTAAGTATCTGTTAAAGTTGTAATTTTTTAGGCAACAAAATTCATTCAAATAAGACTCAAAGTTTTAATATTATTATAGGAAATAGAGACTGTTTCCAAAATCTTGGACAGAGAACAATTCTCCATATCAAATAACATTATCTTCATCGATTTTACTCTACTAAACAGCTTGGTGGAAGGAGATGAGGGTGAACCATGGTCATAGGAGAGAAAGAGTTACTCTTTCAGCCAGCTAGTAAATTAAAATTGTGTATTTATTTGATCACCAAAGTGAAGCCATATTGCCCTGCTATCTGAACTAACTTTGAATATATACATAGACCATGTATTTTAACTAACAGAAAATCCAGATAGGTCAGCAGGTAGAAGGCTGGGCAAACACTCAAGAGGTAGCAGGGACCTAGTTGTCAAAATCAAGTTGATAAGTAACACTCTAGTAATTTGGAGGTAAAAGGAGGAGGGAGACTGCCAAGCATCCAACCTTCATGGGCACCGCATGAGGTCTTAGAAACGCAGGCATGGAGGAAAATAAAATTCAGATAAGGACTGGGATAATAAATTGCAAGTGATTTAATGGTAAGTCTCAAAACTTAGACCTCCTTAAATTCCTGCTCCCCAAGGTTAGGAATAGACTGTAGATGGCAACAAAGCTACAGCTATGGGTGAAGGTCAAATGGCGCCAATTTCAGAAGACAAACCTAAATGTCTATTGACATCCTGGAATGGAAAGCTTTCTTGGCAGAATACCACTCAATGGAAAGAATACTAGCAGCATCTAGTGGCTGGCCTCTGTAAGTGCCCCCGGACCTAGGTCCTAAGACAGAAAAAGTAAAAAACATGGTGAGCTATTGATAGACTTTAATGTATTTTTTATTTCTGGGAGAATGACAGGAGACGTAAGGGCAGTTGTCTAGACTACCACGTTCAAATTATCATGGGAAACCTAAAGAAGCATAAGGTATTCAAATGGTTTCATATAACTCTGTTCCTACTATAATTTACCCCCTTAGACCAAATCAGCAAAGTATAGCTGAACATGCTTGCCTTTTATCTTTCATCAATCTATATATAGCATTAAAATAATAAATAATTAATTTAGAACGAGTAACATATGACATATTTCCTGCGCTCAAACTACATATGGTTATAGAGCCTGCTTGGATTCTACTTCTTTGTCTACATTTGGCATTTTTAACTTCCTTATTGCAGCAGTAGTCTCCATATTGTAATATTATATTGAAAATGGATTTTTTTTTACTGTTTCATATTTACGTTTTTAAATCATTTACCCTTGGTGACCCACATGTGATTTTGATGAAAATCACATGGTGATCAACATGCTTTATTGTAAATGTTCTGATAATCATTAAGACAAATTATTTGGGAGAAGTATCTATTGAAGAAACAACTCTACGACAATTTTGCCAAATATCTAGGCCCAATAGGTCATCAGTGTAGTTTTTCAAAGAAATGCAGATTTAACAAAATATTGAAAGGATCTTAAATGGATGGAAGAATCTTCTAGAAAAAGAAGTGCTTGATAACTGAAAAAAATCAATTAATTAAGCTTCCCTTTAAAGATAGAAAAGAAATAGAAATTACCTGAATTTACATTCACTTGGCTATTTTTAAAATATTAATGAGTCAGTTAAATCTCACCTTTAACTGCTATATTAGAATTTAGCTTTGATAAATAAGGATCATTCTTTTTCTGAATGCAGCAGAGTTGCAAGTTTCTCGTTAAAGCCTTTCAGAAGGCAGTTTTTTGTTGTTGTTGTTGTTTTTTTAATTCACAGCTCACTTCTCTTCTTTTCTTAATTAGTAATTTGAATGTGATTTTCTCTTTTTAAAATTGAGCAGGCTGTGTTGCTAAATGGTGTTTTTGACATTCCTGCACTGGGGACAGATTCAAAACAGAGGCAGAAGACAACAGAGATTGACTACATACTTCGTGGACCCAAATCGAGGCAAATGCTGGTAATTACAGGAATTCAGCAACACTTTGTTTGCTGGCATCTGTACTTGAAAAAACAATGAAATAATCATGGACAAATATGATGTGAAATGTGTTTATGGAGCAGCATGTTTTATTAACACTGAGCACTGTGGAGAGATAAGCACCACTTGCTAATTTTAAAATTTCTATGAACTGTGGCAATTAAGCCTAATAATTATTTAAAGACTATAATAAAGATGAGACCATTTTGTACTGAGTTAGAGAAAAGAATAAAGTGCCGAATTTCAGTTTGTAAGATATATCACCTGTGCATTTGCTCTTCCTTGGTATGATTTGAAATTGGAAACATTTCCTGACACATTTCTTTCAAACTTAAGGATTTATCAGTTCTCATTTTGCTTCTTTGTTAATTGTTTCTTGTTTTTCTTGTTGTCACAACTATTTATTGGGAGTCTTTTATACCTAGATGTTAATTTTATAGAGTGTTTCCAAACATTCTGGGTGGCTATCAGAAAACAATAGATCTAATTGAATAAACCATTAAATATATTAACTTTTTCTCTTAGAATAGCAATTTTTCCCTTTATAGATTATAATAAATAATAACAGGAAAGCCAGTTATTGTTCTGAGTCTTTACATGGAAAACTGTTTCCAAATGGAGACTTGTTAGAGCCCTGGGCAGAGTACAGCACTGTCTTCCACTGTGTTAGCCCAGTGATAACAAAAACAGGCTGGATATCAAAGCAACCGAAACCAACACTGCAGGATTTAAAACACGGACAGACAATTGAATTACTGATCATTAATATTTATGTTAAAGAAAGGTGTAGCTTAATTTTCTATGGAGAAAATAAAACATTTTATTCCCTGTTTTTGTCCCTCCATATTCTTACGCCCTTCTTTGCAATTCATTGTCATTTCTTGAGTTATTTTGAAAGATAAACTTGCATATTTTACTTTGCAGCATAATAAAATTAACGAATAGCTATGTTCTGAGTATAAACCAAGGATGCCAAGATTCATTCATCTCTCTTCTTCCCTCACAGAATAAGTTTATTGTGACATATATACTAAAAAAAAAATCATTTCTGTGGCACAGAAAAGGGATGCTGCTAATAATTATTTCTGAACCAGATTTCTGTAAACAGAAATGGAATATGATTGCCCCCCCCACCACCCCTATAACAACAACAACAACAACAAAACTAGATGAGTTGATTAGCAACACAGTATCTATTGATTACATTCTTCTTGAACTGTCAGCAAGATCATTCCAAAATGTTGGTATGTATTTCATAGCTGCAAAGGCAACTTCTATAAAAAGGAATATGGAAAAACGGATTGTATCAGTAGCATACTTCTAATGCCTCTCTTTTTATTTGTATTCACATAGTTGAAGAGGAAAAGGGCTGGCCTTGGGCAGAAAGATGAAGCAGGAAATTTAAACCCAGCTTTTTTCTGTGGTCTCTAAGCTTCCTGAGTTGTGAATTCATCCTCCTTCCCAAACTCCTATCCCTCACCACCCCCACCCTCAACACATATACTTCAAATTCTCCTCTTCGTTTTGAAGTCAAAGGCTTAGAGCAATTTTTGACTCCCAACACAAGTCAAAAACTGATTTTTCCTGAGACATGTGAATTGTAATTCAAATTTCTGTTTGTGGACTATAAAAATCATGTCCAGTTAGAGGCAGGGACGAGTGAAGTCATTGTTCAAAGACAAAAAGGTAAAGCTGAGAGTAGGAATAGGTCAGATTTCTAGGATCAAGTTCAGACAGGTCTTTTTGTTTTGCTGAAAACTGTTACCAGCCACCTCTCAGACTGATTCTGAAGGCAAGCTTGATTCAGTTGTAACAGAGAAATGAAAAAACAAACAAAAGCAAAAAAAACAAAAAAAGTGTGCAGTACATGTGGAAGACTCACACACTTAATCTCATGTTTTCACAAATTCAATGAGGCTGGTCCCATTAGAAAAGAAAAAAAAAAATGGAAAAAAGAAGGAGGAAAAAAGAAAGCAAAGAAGGGGAAAGAAGAAAGCAAAGGAGGAAAAAAGAAAGCAAAGAAGAAAGGCGGGGGAAATTACTCCTCACCAGGAGCTGTGAGGCTACAAAAGAAACATGACACATGTTTCTTCCAACTCTAATAAACCCTAATTCCCGGGTCTTACTCAGAAATTAGTTCTGAAGTCTATTAACGTGCAGAAAATCATGTGGAATCCACATTACATTGAATAACATGTCAAACCATCGACAATTCTGCTCAATTACGTACGTTTTCAGTGAATTCAACACTGACCCTTTTTGGTTGTTACTTTTCCCCTCTCCCGTCTTCAAGTCAGGTTGCTGTCTCTTAGTTGAGTACTGATGAAGTTTAAGAGTTGTGCTGTATGGAAAATATTTGCTTTGATCCTTCCCAGTGTTGTGATGTGTAAGAGGAATGAGGCAATGGAACTAGAGAGAAAGTAGAGTCATAGCCACATTATGCTAGCCACAATATTACTGAGTGAAGTAGCTGGCAAAATTGCTTACATTAAAACCATGCAATCTGGAAGCTGCCCTCCTAGAGAACTGGCCTATCAGCTCTGATCTAGCATGATGATTTAACTATTCCTCCAACAAAAGCCACCAACAACTTCTTGACCCAGAACTCACTTCATCAAGTCAGTTCTAAACCTCTGTCATCCAAGTCTTCTAAACATCAAGATATTGTTTATTTTTTATTTTTTGGAGACAGAATTTCACTCTTGTCGCCCATGCTGGAGTACAGTAGCACAATCTCAGCTCACTGCAACCTCTGCCTCCCAGGTTAAAGCAATTCTCATGCTTCAGCCTCCTGAGTATCTGAGATTACAGGCACCTGCTACCACGCCCAGCTTATGTTTTTTTTCTTTTTCTGTATTTTAAGTAGGGACAGGTTTTTGTCATGTTGGCCAGGCTTGTCTTGAAGTCCTGACCTCAAGTGATCCACCCATCTCAGTTTCTTAAAGTGCTGAGATTACAAGCATGAGCCACCGCGCCCGGCCCCAGACTTTAATATAAGCTTAGAAATGACTGAAAACTGAATTCAGTCCTCAAGTTAAATAGGCTCAAAGTATTAGGCAACTCAATAATTCATAACAATAATAGTTCCAAAAATAGTATTAGTATGGGTTTGAATAAATTATAAATATTATTAGGTGTTATTTATAAATAAATATTCAATCTTTTAAAAACTGAGGAGTTTTAGGAATTCCATATGCCTTAAAATTGCCCAAAATTTTATTTTGAATTTTTTATTAAACTTTACTTTCCCTCATGAGCACTAAAACCTGATTTTCAAAGTAATAAGGATTTAATGTAGTCAGCTTTTCAATATTTGTTCTAAAAGCTGCCAGGTAGAAATATGACATTAAATGTCAGGTCCAACTTTTGTTTAAAAATATATCTGTGTTAAAGTGAATATGGTACTGAGAATTGTGATCATGGATCATTTAAAAATTATTGTTTATTCTCACTTGTGTTCTAGTGGTTCTATAATGTTTATGATTTTTATAATCAGATAAAAATAAGTTAATAAAGAAAATATCCACTGCTGAACAACAACAACAAAAAAGATTCTCTGAGATGAAAGGCTGTATGGCAGGGAATCAATGAAGACTGGCAGAAAGTGAGGGACATGAAGAAAGGTCTGGCATGAGGGTTAGATAAAACATTGAAGGAAAAACTGTATGAGGAACTGGGGTGCTGGTGGTGGTTAGATGCAAGACTTTATCTTTTAAAATGTGTGCACATGTCTGGGTGTGAACATATGATTATTAAACAGTGAAATAAAAGAAAGAACTGTCAACTTTAGCAAAGTTTTGAGACACTATTGAAATAATAAACAGAGAAAAAAGTCCACAAAATTGATTTCACTATGAAAATAAATCTTAGTTATAGAAATTCACATGAATTACTATAAATTGCATAGCATCAGTGGCCAAATCATATTACACTTATTAAAAAGTATGTATTAGATTACTGTTGCTTTTCTTGACTTCATGCTTTCTTATGTACATAGCATGTGCCCTTCAGGATGCTCTACTCACAATTGTTTTTAATCGAAATACCTTGATGCACAATTAATTTTGTTTGCCATTGCAAACATTATTTGAGAGGAATGCTATAAATGGATATATTTAACATTACTGAAAGAATTAATATGAACATCTTGCCAAATAAATACAAGAAGCCTTTTCAAAATAAAGAGAAAAAACTCATGCCACACTGAATTTTCTTTCTAAAGAGGATAAAATACCCAGGAATTACAACTAACGAAGAATGTAAAGGACCTCTTCAAGGAGAACTACAAACCACTGCTCAAGGAAATAAGAGAAGACACACACATATGGAGAAACATTCCATGCTCATGGTTAGGAAGAATCAACCTTTTTAAATCATAAAATTCAAATTATATCTTTTAAAACATATTATCCACAGGGTTAAGATTTGTAGTACAGTACAAATATTTCATCCTTAAAATCAATTACTAAACAATTAAAATTTTGAAATGGGAAAATATAGACTGCATTCATGAAAGGATATAAAATTTAACAATACAATCGTTTATACCCAGAAATCATAAGAAAACTTGCACTTAAAAAAAACAACCACAGGGTACTGAAAAATATTTTGGAAATATCAATCAAACTTGTAAGAGTTCAAAATTCTATTTCTAAAATAACTCAGAGTTACATTGGGGAATTCAGAGAAATATTTTAAATGTCTCAAATAGAAAAGAGATCATTTGCTACTTTAAAGTAACTGAAACAATTTTACAACACTGTGCAGAATTGCAAATTTAAAAGAATTATTTTTTTAAAGAAAGCAACTTACCACAGAAAGTTGTTGAGTAACAGAAACAAATTTCATAATAAATTCTGCATCTGTAAAATCTTATATCATCCAGATTTTATAGCAAAAAAAATTAAAATCATAGCTTCTAAATCACAACATTTAATTTTCACATCACCATGCTGAACTGGAAACAAGTTATAGCTTTCCATCAGTAGAGGTGTTATAAATATGGAGATAGCAATTTAAAAAAATGAAACAATGAAACTTCCCATATTCTTCTGTATCAACAAAAATTTTAACTTCAGGAGATAAAAATGTAGTTTTTGGTTTTGCTGCAATTACTTTTAGGGATTTAGCCAAAAATTCTTTGCAAAGGCCTATGTTGAGAAAAGTATTTCCTAAGTTTTCTTGTAGGATCTATAGTTTCAGATCTTATACTTAAGTCTGTAATCCACTTTGAGTTAATTTTCACATATGGTGAAAGGTAAGGGTCTAGTTGCAGCAACATGGATGTATCTGGAAGCAATGGTACTAAGTGAATTAATGTAGAAACAAAAAACCAAATATCACATGTTCTTACTTTACACGTAGGAGTAAACCTTGAGTACACATAGATATAAGGAGGGAACAACAGACCCTGTGGACTACTGGATGGGGAAGTGAAGGGAATGTGGTTTGAAAAACTATCAATTGAGTACTATGCTCACTACCTGGACATAATATACCTACACAACAATTCTGCACAAGTACCTCCTACATCTAAAATAAAAGCTAAAACTTTTTTTAAAAGTGCGATTATATTACTAACAAGTGACTGTTTTATGCAGTTTCTCATTCAACATCTAGATTTATATAAAGCAATTTTTCTATCAGTTCAATTAATAATTATGTCAAATTTTTATTATAAATTTTCTTTACTTCTTATCCAAGGCCACCCATATTTAATTGTGTAAAGCATGTAAAAGCTAAACTAAGCAATTTGAAGTAAATTAGTTAACCATTAGGTAATTGTAATTTAGAATAATTGTGGCTTATAATAAGGGCTATCATATACATTTTTCCAATAAATCTGACTTTTTATTACATTTGAATTGTATACATGTATTATATCCCAGATCAAAACTAATGATTAGAATGCTTTGTTGGTTTTTGTAAAAATTTAATATAGAAAGTGCCATTTTAAAGGCTCATTATTAGAAGTCATTCCACATTTGACAATACCATATTTCTGTGTGTGTGTGAATGTGTGTGTGTTTTCTAGGCTACAAAACCAAACTTAAAATAGGGTGATAGTAAAAATGCTTACAAAATGTGGAGAGTAGTTTAATTGACAAGAACATAGACTTGTATATGAAAATGTATTTTAAAAAGTCAAGGAAATTATTTTTATCTCTAAAAATTTTAAATTAGATTTTTGAATACTTTCATAATATAAAAATAATTTCTTCACAAAATTATCTGAAAATTGTCTTTATTTTTTTCTATTAATTGAAGTAATTTGACTATAAAATCAGATTCCCAACTGTTGAATTTATTCATGGTTTCTTATCTCATAAATTGTTCAATGAAATAAAAGAAAAAAATAGTCACAAGTATTTTTTTAATCTTCATATCTCATATTAAATTTTTAGGAATGCCCAATTAACTTAACCCAATTCTATTTCCCAGTTTTCCTCTATTGAGTCACTTCTTTTGCATTACTTAATGTTTCTCCACAATTATGATTTCTTTTCCCTTAAAGAAGCAGTTTAGCATTTTTGTTAACAGTATATAAAATGAGAGTTCATATTTCTTAAAATACATGAGGAATCAAACTATGTATTTTTTAAATTAGTTATGAAAAAAGGAAGGAAAATTTCTTCTTCTGTATCTTCTCCACTTTATCCACCTATCAACTTCTTTCATAAATTCAACTTCTCAATCTTATTTTATTTATTACTGCCTGGGAATACCAAGGCCACAGTTTAACTTCATTGCTCTAGGAAAAAAATATATTTTTGAGAATTCCAACAGCCACGGAAAAATACTGCCTAATAAAAAATGAGGATTGTGTTTTTAAATTAAGCCTGGCTTAAAAACTAAAGAAAATATTTTGTTTTTTGAAATTGCTATCAATTAAAAATGCAAATAAATATACACCAAGAAGAGGAATCATATATGCATACAAATTTGTTTATATTAATTTTAAAAAGTATCAAACTTTTACAAAAGCATAAATTACTATGTTCATAATTATAGAAATATAACTTACTGTGGTACTGTAGAAGAAAGGAGTTTTAGAGGGTGACTAGTAGAAAAAAGGAGTTGTGAGTAATAAATGATAGCCTTCTGACCAAATACAGAAAGATGAACAACACAAATCAACCATATTATTTTTGTTTGTGCAAATTTCTATAGAGTGCATTAAGAGTGGTAAAATTTATAATTATAGATTACAAAATATAAAGATAGAATTTATAAAGATAAGTAAACAAATAATAAAAATCAATTATGGCATTATGGTAAAGGCAGAAAATAAATCTGAATAAACTCAGAAACACGTTCCTCACTGACATGATTTTGTATTATAAAAATTAAAATGTCGAGTTTTTGTCAAATTAATATAATTATATTTGCACAATTTTGAAAAGTTATATTTAAAACTGGTCCCTGTAATTTTGTAGTTCATATGAAAGAACATTGCAATTTCCAAGAAATATAACATAAAAAATGAAGAAAATATTCAGTGTTCATTAACATATACTATGAGAGTACCCTAATAAAGATCAACAATTATATGTTAATATACAATTAAATTTAAATTTAATTATGTTTTATTTTAAAATGTTTTGGAGTAATTGAGTATACATTGAGAATAAAACAGAAAATAATTATACAATCACTAAAGTAAATTTCAAGTTGATGATCAAATGTAAAACAAATTGACAAGCATTTAATTTATTTAAAAATATCTATGGGAACTATATGAAAACAAGAGGAGTAGTTTAAGTACTGATTTTAAATGAATAATAAATTTTCTGTAAAGCAAAGACTACATAAATGAAAACAAAAATAACTGTAAGATAGGAGAAAATATGTAAAACACGTAAGCCAATAAAGTTATATACTAACATATAGTATCATGTTGAATTTAAAAGAGTAAGTTCTAGGATAGGTTGCATAGGTTTATTTTATGAAATGATTTATTTTTGTGATACAATATATGCA
Organism: Cheracebus regulus; assembly: GCA_963574635.1. Lineage (NCBI taxonomy): Eukaryota > Metazoa > Chordata > Mammalia > Primates > Pitheciidae > Cheracebus > Cheracebus regulus. Next base: position 60,891 of record CAUYQU010104691.1, read on the forward strand.
AGTTAGCTGGCCCATCAGTTTTCTCATTTAAGAATGATAAAAATTCAGGTATATACAGCTACCTTACAGCTTTATTTATAATTATGAAAATTGCCATTATGTACAACACATAGTAATTGTTCAATAAATGTTAACCTTATTACCTGTAAGTATCAGTACTGTATAGACTACTTATAAATCATTACAAGTAAGAAAGAAAGCTTAGAATCTTGAGTAAATGACATGTAAGCAATAAAGAAATAAGGCCACAGTATTTACAACATTGGCATTAATTAAAAAGACAATATTGAAGGGAAATTTCTACAATTTTTTTTGGATTCTGTGTGTATCCATTATATAATTTCTAAAGCCTTTACTAGATAATCATGTTCTTGCAACTCTATTTTATAGAATTAAATATGTCACCATAGGAGATATATATAAAATTTTTAATGCAGTAGGTATTGATAAATAGGAGATGTGAAATAAACAGGAAGGAGAGAGAGAAACAAAACCCCAAAGCAACTTGAATGGATACTATTACAGAAATGATTAGAATAATCACGTTATATTCATATGTGACTCATTATAATAAGTCAGAAATATAATACTTTGTCATTGTAATACACAGAGATTCAGTAGTTATTACTGCAAAAGCTTATTAATAATTCTACAATAAAATATTGTGAGCTTATTAAAATAATTAGATACGGCTACATAGTAATATGAAAATAAGCCAGAAATACAGATGCACATGTGTTTATAACATACAACTTACAGAGTATTTTCTAATTTTAACTTGTTCTCTTAAAAACTGTTAAATGTATTTGTATGTATACATGTGTTATATTTGTGTAAGTATGAATAAGTTTATGTAGACTTAAAAAAGCAATCTTTAATTTTGGTTGCCATGATAAAGGGACAGGGGATGTAATAGTGAGGGTTGGTCAGAAAAACTGGATAGGGTGATATTATTTAATTTTTAATAAACCATTTTGTCAAAATTAGCCTCTGTTTCTTGTATGATTAATTATAGTAATTAAAATAATGTCAAAAAATGCAATGAACATTCAATATAAAGATATTTTATC
>CAUYQU010104694.1:0-65733 GCA_963574635.1 Cheracebus regulus
CTGCTATTGGTTGTTAAGACTTAGCTGCTATTGGTTATTAAGAAGCTATGGTTGCAGCACCTTGTTTGCATACTGGGCTCTTTAAGGGAAAACTAGGCTGTGCGAGCAAGGGAGAAGGGAACATGCCCGAGCATGTCTGAGTTTGTTCGGGGCATGTCTGAGCTTGCTCAGGGCTTGTAAAAGGGAAAAAAGGAGAGGGGGGGTGCGTCCGAGCTCCCAGCAAGGCAACCGGCCTTACAGACACATGTCTGTAATCCCAGTTACTCAGGAGGCTGAGGCAGAAGAATGGCTTGAACCCAGGAGGTGGAGGTTGCAGTTAGCCAAAATCACCCCATTGCACTCCCACCTGGGTGACAGAGCAAGACTCCGTCTCAAAATAAATAAATGAAATAAATAAATTAGACTATTTTGTTAGCTTCTTATAACAGTTCCTGGTGCTATTACTTGACTATCTACATTATCATGCAGCATTTGACTCTTGTTTCTTTTGCATAATCAAGTCTCTTGTTTGTGGGTACTAAGCCATGGCCCATTCAGCCTCACTGGCCTCAGACCCCTGGGGATTGATGAATTAGGGACCATAAGCCAAACCATCATCAGCCTCACTTCCACAATTTTTAAATTGGTCAGCCCCATTGTATATTAATGAATGATTCATTTTGAAAGTACACAATGCAACATACCTTCTTGCAATCTCAATGAAAGAAAGCAGGCATGCTCAACAGTCAAACAACCAAGTAACTGAAGCAAGATAATGAATACATTTTAAAGGCACGGTTGAGAAGCTGTTTTCACTGTAAGTTGCATTGGTAGGGCATGGCATAGAGTTTAACAGTGAATGGGGCTTGTTTTAGTGACAACCCCCCCGCTTCTCCTGCTCTCTCTTTTTTCTCCTTCCTTCTTTCACCTTTCCCCTCATTTCCACCTATCTTAGTTCTCTGCTTTCCTGAAGGATGAATGTAATTAGTTTTTCAATAAAGCCAAATATAGTTAATGCAAATAATGGCTTTTATTGAAAAATTATGCTCACATGAAAATGTGCTTCCTTTTATAAATTAGTGTTAGGTAGTTTTAAACATTGTCTTCTTTGGGCAAAGCAACAAATTAGTAATCTTGGGTTTTCCTCTGAATATATATATTTTTAATTTTATGGATCCAAGAACAGGAACCACTTGTCCAGAATACAGAGAAGAGAGATGAGATAAACAGGAAAGAACAGTATATGACACCTAACAAGTTGATTCAAGTTGAACAAGTTAAGCTCCATAATATATTTTCTACCGGAGAGAGAGGGCATATTAGCAGGAGTGCCTAAGTCTCCTTTGGGAGTCAGGGAAGGCTTCACAGAGGAGATAACGTTTGAGCCAGAGTTTGAAGGATTAGCAGGGGAGAAATGGCAAGGCATTCTAAGCAGAGCGCCTAATACGAGCAAAAGGCGGAGCACAAAAGAGTACTACGTGTCCAGCTGCTCTGAGTAGGCGAGTGGCTGCAGCGTAGGGTTTTTGCAGTTAGGTGATCAAGGGTGAGGCAGGGACTATTTTTGCTGCTTGGACGATTTCTCCTACAACTCATTGCACGGTGCTGGGCACACACACTGCTGGAGCTCAATAAATACTTGTTGAATTTGGCCAGGGCAATCGAGTGCGCTGGGAACCAGGGCATCTGGATGCTTTCTCACGCACCCGCAGTGTGACCTTGGCCAAGTCCCTTTTCTGGGGATGCAGTTCCTTCTTAGTTATCAAGTGCGATAGAGCAAGCGGAGGAAAAGGTTGGCCAGAGACCCTGAGCCCTTCCAGCGGCCTGAATCCCTGATTCCAGGCGTACAGGGCGGGGCGAGCTGCTTTGGGTTGCGGCAGGCGGAGGTTCAGTTCCTCCTCCAGTCCAGTAGGGGGCAAGGGAGCGGCTTCCCGATGCCCTTCCCCTCCTGGCCGGCGCCGGTCGGACTGCTGCAGTCGCGAGCGGCGAGCGCAGTGGGCGGGGCGGGCCTGGTCGGGACGGGCGGCGGCGCTGCGCTGACTGGCTGAGTTGGGCGGCGGCGGCGGCGGCGGCTGCTGCTGCTGCTGCAGAGGCCACTGAGGCGCTAACTGGGTGGCCGGCGGGCCGCTGTGGCCTCGAGCAGCCTCTTCGCGCGGCCCCGCACCACTCAAGCAGCAGCGGGCCGCGACGCCCAGTCTGCCAGTGAGCTGCGGCGGGCACACCCCGGAGCGGCGGCGACTGCGGACAGGTTAGAGTGGGGGCAGGGGCGGGCGCGGGAGCAGCCCAGGGCCAGAGAGGGAGCCCGAGCCAGGCCATCTCCAACCATGTCCGACGAGGCCTCGGCCATCACTTCCTACGAGAAGTTTCTAACCCCTGAGGAACCCTTCCCGCTCCTGGGACCCCCTCGCGGGGTGGGCACCTGCCCGAGCGAGGAGCCAGGCTGCCTGGACATCAGCGACTTCGGCTGCCAGTTGTCCTCCTGCCATCGCACGGACCCGCTTCACCGCTTCCACACCAACAGGTACGAACTGCAGCCTCAGTGGATTTTCCACCGCTGGTCGCCCCCCTGCTCCTGGTCCTTCTTCCCAGGCTGCGCTTCCAGTCTCCCCCTCCCCCACTTGCCTTTGACCAGCGCTCATTCCCGGCCTCCTTCCCTGTCCCCCATCCGTATTTTGACCCCTGCCCTCTGATTTTCCTTTTGACAGGCGTTTCACTCTCTTTTCCTCATTCATCTTGTGGCCATAGCGACTCCTCCCTTCCCTACGTTCTCCCTCCGTCCCTTCCCTTCCCCCACCTGTACCCTACGAACCCCAAACCCCCACCCTTGATTTTTAAATACGCCCCTGTTTCCATCCATCTGCAAAAGTTTAACCCCTTCCATTTCCGGTACGCTGTAGAGGAATTTGTATGGCCCCAAATAAATCCATAAATCTTTTGAAAAGTGGAGTTGAAAGATGGCACGTTTAAAGCTAGAAGCTTTATTTTCCCAATTTTTAACCTGTCTCATAGTCCTTTCTCCCCCTCCCTCCACCACCACCCCTACCCCATTTTTTTAGTTGAGCGCTAGGAAACTAGTGGATTCTCTCTTTTTTTCTTTTCCTCCTTTATTAACTGTTTGCCGTAGCGCTTTAGGCTCTGCCAAAATGGGTAAGCTTAAATCTGGAAGATTCCTTCATATGACGTATCTTTTAATTTGCTTCCCCTTTGAAGGGAGAGAGGCTTAGGCTGGACTGACTTACACAAATTTATTCAGAAAGTGTATCTCCTGACTGATTTCAGTAGAAGGTAGTGTTCTGGAGACTTCTCGTGCGTGCATTTATGTGTTAGATCAAATGTTGTGGGGGGTTTGAAGACGTTCTAGATATAGCCTCAACTTTTAATATAGATAGATATTTGAGATATGTATACAAAGGGCTGGGAGGTTGTGTGGATAAGGCACTGGGAGAAGGGTTCAGCTATGGAAAATACTGCAGATAAGAAATCTAGTTCTGATTTCTGATCCAAGTTTATGATGTGAATTTGATCAAATTCTTCTATATCTTAATGTCTTCAGCATATTTCTCCCCTCCCTTGCCTTAAATCGGTCTGTAGATTGAATGAGCTTCTACCAGGTACAACGAATGTATAAGATGATTCTTACATAAATGAAAGTTACAGTCTATTGGAACAAGGTATTATAGTTAAACAGACAGACTATCAGTATAACACATCTCAAAAGGAAGTGGCAGTAAATTTGTTATGACTACTCTTAAAACGTCGTTGCAAAAAATGAAGAAACAGGCTCAGAAAGAAAAGATTGATTTCAAGGTCATAAAACCTAGTCAAGCAAATCCAAGACTATTCCTTTGAAGTTAGTGATTAAACTTGGAACAGAACTAATGGATCCAGTGTTACAAATAGAACTTATGGTTTCTTAGACTAATTCACAGAAGCCTATTTAACCCCTAATGCCACTGTAATGTGAATGTAATGTATTCATGAAATCAAGTGTGCTTAGGGTTATTTATGTTGGAAAATAATATAAAGGAATACCTTTGTACATATTTGGCATTTAAGTTTTGCAGCCATGGAGCAAGTCACATACCCAGGAAATTTAAATGATTTCAGAATGATCCTGCTGTGACGATGAGGGTAAGGGAGTGAGGGTAGAGGCTGAGGGTAAGTACTGCCAAAACTGGGTGGAGGTGTTGGGGAGTGAAGTGATGAGAATAATATGTTTCTTACAACTTGTTCTGTTCCTCCTCCTCCTCCTCTTCTTCCTCTTCTTCCTCTTCTTCCTCTTCTTCCTCTTCTTCCTCTTCCTCCTCCCCCTCCCCCCCATTTTTTCCCTGTGTTTTCTTCCCCTTAAAGACTGTGGTGAGGTCAAGGCTGTTTTTCAGTGGGTCAATGAGGAGGGGAGAAGGAGGTTTTTCACAAGCCCCAGGTTTTCCAAGTCAAACATTTTTCCTGGTTACTGCCTGCTTTTTTTTTTTTTTTTTTTTTTTTTAATTTAAACTTCCCTCTCCTACCCTTCTTTTCACAAGGCTTGGCATGGTGGCAGGGGTTCTAATGCTCTGTATCCTTTTCAGCAGAGAGTATGGGAAGCAAAATTAGCAATATTCACAGCAGATGATGTTTCTGCCCTAGGCTACCTTGCCTTTTAAATCTGTTATCCTTCCGGAATGTTGTGTCTTCTTACCCCTCCTCAAGATGGAGCTTGAGTGGACCATAGGCTTCCAGCCATTTGTTTTCAGGGAGAAGCACACAGCTAAATTATATATTGGGCAAAGTATAGTTTAGGGAATTCTTTTATTTTGGAGTTGTGTCACTTTTTCCACATCATTTGCCAATTCAGACAGCAACCCCAAAATTAGATTTCAAATAATTGAGTGCTGAAATTCTGACTTGGATTTAGTCATTGTGAAAGAAATTTCATTCGAAGTAGGAAGCTTGTTAATGGGTAGATATTTGACTTAACTTTTATTTTGCTTCCTTCTTGTTACCTGATAAGAAAAATGTGGAGATTTTAAAACTAATGCCCTTGATAAGGACCTTATGATTATGACAATTTTGTGCCTACTCATTTAGTGGATTCTGGGCTATGTTTGCAATTTTCATTAACCAAGAGAGTCACAGCACTAACAGTCCCTAAGGTTGAATGCATGCAATATTCAGATTTTTTTTTTTCTTAAGGCAGAGTCTCCCTCTGTCACCCAGGCTGGAGTGCAGTTGCACGATCTCAGCTTAGGGCAACCTCTGCCTCCTGGGTTCAAGCAATTCTCCTGCCTCAGCCTCCCAAGTAGCTGGGACTACAGGCGCATACCACTATGCCTGGTTAATTTTTATATTTTTAGCAGAGACAGGGTTTCACCATGTTGACCAGGCTAGTCGTGAACTCCTGACCTCAGGTGATCCACCCGCCTCAGCTTCCCAAAGTGCTGGGATTACAGGCGTGAGCCACCATGCCTGGCCCAATATTCAAATTAAAGTCATTTGTGACAGGTTGATGTATCACTGGTCTGGGTTCAGCAGAAAATACATCACATGGATACAGCCAGTTTCCTAAGAATTCATACTTTCCAAAGAGTGTCTTTTAGAATCTTAAGACCTACCTGGATTGGTCTAGAATTTTAGGAAAATAGAACAAATTTCAGTAAGCCAAAAAAGTGAATGAATTTTTTAAAAATATGAAATGTCAGTGTGGAACATATGTAGTGTTTAAGACATTTTCTTTGGTTTGAAAGGGATTTTCTGATGTAAATGGGGGTTTTCTCTTAGCACTTCTGAGCTGTTGCATAAATCAGTTACTCATATGATTTTAGCCCTCTATTTTCAATCACCTTTAACCAGAAAAACCTGAAGACTCTTGTGTGCCTTTGGTACCACCCATAGTTTTCCTATCTAGAGACAAAATTAGAGGTGCAGAAGAGCTGTGGGTTGCAGGTGGGAAAACCGTGTTGGAGGAATTTGGTTTGGGGACTTGCTGAGACAAGTTGAGAGTGGGGGTTAGGATTTGGAGAAATACCCAAACTAGAAATACAGATTTGGGAGTAATCAGTAGAAATCCATGACATGATAGAAGAGGAACTACAGGTTACAAAGGTTGAGAAAGTGGAAGCTTTTCAATAAATTTAGCAGGGAAAGAAGAAGGGGATGTTGTAAGAATTTGAAAGGGAAATAAAGGTTTTTTATTGTTTTTGTTTAGTTTTTCTTTTCTGAGAATAGAAATGTTAGCTTCTTAGAAGCAGGCCACAGGAAAGAAATTGAAAATATAGAAGAAGATGGGATGAGAGATGGAGATGATGAACTCAGAATTCCAAATGGGATAATTAGCCTTAGAAATGACACAGTGTTTTTTACTTCTAAGGCAATAAAGAGGGTAGGAAAGATGAGTAATGAACCCAACACAATTGAGGTAGCTAGGAGGAAAGTAAGGAACTTAAGTCGGTAGAAGTAGGGGTTGTATCTTCTCTAACTGGGAACCTTGGTGGCCTGTTGGACTCCAGAATAGTGGCAGAGGTCAGGTTGGCTATATGGGGATTCTGGCAGAGTCAATGGTGAATGCAAGTACTGATGGGGGACTATCCCCTAAAAATGAATATGTAGCATAGACTTCAAATGACCTTCATCAGCTCGACAGTTAGGACTTTAATTCAACAGTGCTCATTGGCTGGATTCTCATCCTCAGAGGTGGCGGTCAGGTATACCTGAGAGAAAAAGAGGCAGCAGAGGAATGTGTACATGGTGTACATGCTTTTCTTAATTTTTTTTTTTTGAGACAGAGTCTCGCTCTGTCACCAGGCTGGAGTGCAGTGGTGCAATCTCAGCTCACTGCAACCTCCATCTCCCAGGTTCAAGTGATTCTCCTTCCTCAGCCTCCCGAGTAGCTGGGACTACAGGTGCGCACCACCACGCCCAGCTGATTTTTATATTTTTAGTAGAGACAGGGTTTTACCATGTTGGCCAGGATGGTCTCAATCTCTTGACCTCGTGATCTGCCCACCTCGGCTTCCCAGAGTGCTGAGATTACAGGCATGAGCCACTGCGCCTGGCTGCTTTTCTTAATTTTAACATTTAAATGGCTATTTACCAAAATACCATTGAAAGTCCTTAGTCTATATGTTCTTGTTAAAACGCCTTGCAGAGAAATGTTCTTGGTTTTATTTTTTTAATTAAAATTAGGGCAGCAAGCCTAGTTATTGAGTTAAACACCCTTTCACTGGAATTCTTTTCAACATCTTTCAAGATTTTGGAGAAAGTCTCCTTTGAGAGTAATATTATGATTATAGCTAGAATCTAAGTGTTAGGTACATTTCTCTTAGTGGAATAAAATGTAAGAGCTTGTAATTTTGAGTACTTTGGTGGTGAGCACACAATAGACATTCATTACAAGTTTGAAACTGACAAAACAGTCTAAAAGAATCCCACTTAAATTTTTATTTAAAAACATATTATAGATAACTGAGGGCATCTAAAAAACTATAAAGACCACTCATGATCCTTTTCCCCAAAGGTAACAACTGTCAACATTTTAATGATGTTTCTTTTAATATTTCTATCTACATACATAATTTTTAAAAATCAAGATCAGACTGTATATACAATTTGTGATCTGCATATTTGCACTTATATTGCTGGGTGTTTTCCTTTAGAATAAATAGTCTGAAAATATGATTATTAGTGATTATAAAAATACCATTCAGATATATCATTTAATTATTCCACATATTTTAGGGGCATTTGTTTTCCCTTTTGGTGTGTTACAAATATTATTGTTTGGACATATTTGTACACACATCTTTTTTTCCAAATTTCTGTTTGGGGAAGGGAACACAATCCTAGAAGGGAAATTACTGATTCCAAAGAAATGAGCCTTTTAAAACTCTAGATGTACGTAGTATTGCCATAATGCTTTTAAGAAAGATTATGTCAACTTACACTGTCACTTGTTTTGAGACAAGGTCTCTCTCTCTGTCACTCAGATTGGAATACAGTGGCAGAATCAGCTTGCTGTAACCACAAACTCCTGGGCTCCAGGGATCCTCCTGCCTTAGTGTCCTCAGAGTAGCTGGGAATACAGAAATGCAACACCATGCTCAGCTCATTTTATAATTTTTTATAGAGACATCATCTCCCTTTGTTACCCAGACTAGTCTCAAACCAGGACATGATTCCTATTCATGACTTTTACTGCAAGATCTGGGATAATTTGGTTAATTAAAAATTTTTCTGAAATGAGAATACTGTCCATCTAGCAAGCATGTGATGGAACTAAGTAATATTACAAGGTATTCTAGGATTCTTAGATGAATTTTAGTTTTTTTGCCTATTTATAAAAATTTATTGACATCTTTTTATTTACTGAACTATAATAGTTTGTATGTGTTTCAGTGTTTTAAAATGCTCTACCTTCAATTTAAAAAAAAAGGTAGCATAAAGTTTTTCAGGTTGTCCAAATTTTGTATGTAAATCAAGAACTTCTAAATTTGAGATTAGCTATACAAAGTGGAGGAAGTTAAAATAATGAAGTACATAATTTAAGAAAAAGTAAATTTAATGAAGGATGAGACACAACTTAATAATAGGTAAATAAGAGACTTTGCATCAGGAAGTCATTATTTCAGGAGCTTGCTAGTACTGGAAATACTAAATCATTATCTTAAGGATTAATTCCCTATGCTACTGGCAAATCAGTGAAGGTTATCTTATTAATAGGATAAAACTAGTGGAAATTTACAAAAGAAAACAGATTGATAGACTTTAAGAGCAAAAAAAAAAACCTACCAAAAAAACCTGCAGCAAATACTGTAGACAACATGATAATATCCTTAATGCATAAAGAACTCTTACAAAATCAATAATGAAAACATTAACACATAGAAAAATACCATAGCAAAATAGCTAATAAATATTTAAAAATTTGATCTTGTTAGTAATTAAATAAATAAAACTTGATATAAAAATGTTTCTGTGCAGTGGCTCACACCTATAATTCCAGCATTCTGGGAGGCTGACGCAGACGGATGGCTTGAGCTCAGGAGTTTGAGATCAGCCTGGGCAACATGGCAAAACCCCATTTGTACAAAAAATACAAAAATTAGACAGGCACGTTGCACCTGTGGTTCCAGCTACTGAGGAGGCTGAGATGGGAGAATTGCTTGAACCCAGAAGTTAGAGGCTACGGTGAACTGTGTGTGTGCCACTACACTCCAGCCTGGGTGACAAAAGTGAGTCCCTATCTCAAAAAACAATTTCTGTCCTATAAGATAGGTAAAAAAAATTTTAGCAATTTTAGTGCGGTTAAGATTGCGGTGAAATGAGCACTTTTACATACTGCCTTGGGGAGTGTAAATTGATGCAGCCTTTCAGAAAGGTGTTTACTAAATTGATCCTTAGAAATGTTCATATTCTTTGACTCAGTACCTACCTTTCAAGCAACTGTATCCTGAGAAAATACATTTTGATAAATAATTATAAACAAGGCTTATCGGTATTGTTTCTAATATTAAAAAAAATTAGAAACAGACTATGTATCTATTATTGGGGGAATAAGGTTAAATAAATTATGATACATTCAGTCAATGGAATATTATATAGGCATTAAAATGTTTTCAAGTAATAAACTTAGGAAAATGTTTAACATATTAATATTAAGTGAAAAAAGCAGTATACTAAAATATGTATACACAGAATGGTTGCTGATTCTGTTAAAAATATGTATGCATGTAAAAATAAAATACCAAAATATTATAGATTAGTTATTGCTGGATAATGGAATTATTGATCATTTTATTCTTCATTCTTTTCTTTACAACACCTTTGCAATGAGCCTGTACAACATTAAAATGAAAAAGTTACTTAAATATAACAAACACTTCTTGAACCTCTACCTGTGTAGATGCTTCTTGGTGCTTTTTCTGCCCTGCAATGGTGCCCCTCTTCCTTTAACAATAATAATAGCTGTCATTTATTGGACACTTTTTATGTGTGCTACAAGTGCTCTGTATGCATTCTTATGTGATCATCACAATAGCTCCCCCATTGGGACACAGACTTGGAGAGGCTAGGACTTGACAGAGCAAGAATTTGAATTGTTTGATTCCAGAGCTTACTCGTAGCCACTATGCTATATGTTTTGTTTATGGATGACGATTTTACTTTATTTCTAATTTAAATACTTCTTTCTTTTAAAATAGTGCACTACAAAAATTTTCAGACAGCTACAAAAGTAGAGAGAAAAGTGTAATGGACCCCATGTTCCTGTCACCCAGCTTCAATATTTATTCACCTATGGCATCATGCTTCATCTGTACCCCATCCACTCCCCAACCCCTTCCTTATTTTGAGGCAAATCCTAGACATATTTCGTTCATAAATATTTTAGTATATTTCCTTAAAAGGTAAGGGCTCTTTTAAAAATACCAGAAAAACCCTCACATTCCGTATAAATGTTATAAATATGTCTTGTTAAGTAAGCCTTAAAATTGTGTGGATTTTGTAGTTCTTGTGATTTCTTTTGTGTTGTGTTTTTGAAGGTGGAACCTAACTTCTTGTGGAACAAGTGTTGCCAGCTCAGAAGGCAGTGAGGAGCTGTTTTCATCTGTGTCTGTTGGAGATCAAGATGATTGTTATTCCCTGTTAGATGATCAAGACTTCACTTCTTTTGATTTATTTCCTGAGGGGAGTGTCTGCAGTGATGTCTCTTCTTCTATTAGCACTTATTGGGATTGGTCAGATAGCGAGTTTGAATGGCAGGTAAGTTTTTTTTTTTTCCTTTTATTGGCATTATTACTACAGAAGTAGAAGTATAAACTTCTCTTTTGATATTTTCATCTCTATTTCAAAGTAAATTTCTCTAATGTTTATCCAGTCCTGGAGATTCTCTGATAACATGTTTTAAGGTTAAGAATTGAATGGGATATATTTATTTTTGCTAATGTACCTTTTAGGCCTCTGATGCTATAGATATCCTTTTGTAGATTTTTATGTAATTTAATACTTGTGTAATATTACCATTATTATATATCATCAGTACTTTTCTATGCATGAATCCAAGCAAAATTACTCTTCCTACCTTATAATAAATAGCTTTTGTGTTTTTATAGGACACATATCAGTCACATTATGTATCTAATATCATAAACATTATAACCATAAATACATAATTTTTGGTTCTGTCATCAGAAATATATAATTTCTCATTTTGTATTCTGTTTGCATGTAAAGATTTTTTCACCTGACACTTTTCTTGTGGCATATATACCATGTAAAATAGCTTTTTGGTAAATTATTTAAAAATGCTGCCTTATAATGAATGCAGTTTGTCAGAAAATTTAGATTGTGTTATTACAATATCCATGTTCTGATTGTAAAAACAATAAAACATTTAAAGACATTTCCCCTGCATATAGCAAAGATTTTATTCACTGGATAAACTCAAATACCTACTATGCTTGAAAGCCATCTGAATACTTGAAGTTTTATTCCAAAAGAGGGATTGAATATTATAATTTCAAACAACTTTCAAATAATACAGAATGGCATCAAATTAAAAAAAGTCTCGAAATCCCACTCTACTATGGTTAACCACTGTTAGGAGCTTATGCAGATACAAGTGTGTTTGTACACTATTAAAAACATACATGGGGTCATACTTCATCCACTGTTTGGCCCTATCCTTTTTTCAACTATCACATCTCATTCTTTTCCATAACCAGATTATAATGTATTTAATCCATTTCCTAATAATGGCTATTTAGGTTGTTTTCAGTTTGTTGTTGTTTTAAACGATGCTACACTGAAAATACGAGATTGTTTTTAAGAAAAAAAGTAATTCACAACGCTTCCATTTTTAGTTTTCATATTATTTGGATTAAAAATGTATAAAATTCTTAAAACTTTTTAAAAATTTGAGATGAAATTCACCATTTTCATCATTTTGAAATGTATTATTCAGTAGTTATAAATGTACTCACAGTATTGTGCAGTCATCACCACTATCTAATTCCAGGACATTTCTGTCACCTCCAAAAGAAATCCTGTACCCATTAGCACATAGTTCCAATTCTCCCCTCCCCCTTATCACCTGGCAGCTACTAATCTAATTTCTCTATGGATTTACTTTTGTGGATATTTCTTATAAATGGACTAATATGTGGCCTTTTGTATCTGGCTTTTCACTTGGCATAATGTTTTCAAGGTTCATCCATGTCGTACCATGTAACAGTACTTCATTCCTTTCTATGGCTAATATTCCACTGTGGATGTACAGTACCACATTTTATTCATCTTTTCATTAGCTGATGAACTTTTGGGTTGTTTTTACTTTTTGGCTGTTATAAATAATACTGCTGTGAACATTCAGATATACGTGTCTATGTGGATTTATATTTTTAATTATCTTGGATATACCCCTAGGAGTGGAATTGCTAGATTATATGATAACTTGGTATTCAACTTTTTGAGGAACTGCCAACATGTTTTCCAGAGTGACTATACCATTTTACTTTTCCACCAGCAACTTATGAATTTTCCCATTTCACCACATTCTTGTCCACACTTGGCATTGTCTTTTTGTTTATAGCCATCCTACTGGGTATAAATTGGTATTTCATTATGGTTTTGAGCACCTTTTCATGTGTTTATTGGCCATTTGTATGTCCTCTTTAAAGAAATATCTATTCAAATACTTTGCCCCTTTTAAAATTGTGTTATTTTACTTTTTATGGTTGCGTTGTGAGAGTTCTTTCTATATTCTGGCTGCTAGAACCTTATCAGATATATGATTTGAAAAAATGTTTTTCCATTCCAGGGGTTGTCTTTTCGCTTGATAGCATTTGTTCACTTGATAGTGTCCTTTGACATCAAAGTTTTTAATGTTGATAAAGTCTAATTTATCTTTTTTTTTGGGGGGGGGTGTACTTATGATGTCGTATTTTAAAAATCTAATCCAAGATGAGGAAGATTTTCACCTGTTTCCTTCCCAGACTTTTAGAGTTTTAGTTCTTACATGTAGGTCTTTGATCCATTTTGAGTTACTTTTTGTATATTGTATAAGATAGGAGTCCAGATTCAATCTTTCGTTTTTTTAAGAACAGAGTCTCACTATGCTGTCCGTGCTGGTCTCGAATTCCTGGGCTCAAGCAATTCTCCCACCTCAGCCTCCTGAGTATCTGGGACTGCAGGCATGTACCACTGCACCTGGCTCCCAAATTTATTCTTTTGCATTTGGGTATCCAGTTGTCCCAGCACTATTTGTTGAAAACATTATTCTTTCTTCATTGAATCATCTTGGCACCCTTTCAAAAATGAATTAATCATAGATGTGTGGGTTTATTTTTGGACTTTCAGTTCTACTCCATAGCTTTTCAGTAAGTTTTGAAATCAAGATGTGTTAGTTCTCCCACTTTGTTGTTCTTTATAAAGATTGTTTAGGCTCACATCTGTAATCCCAGCACTTTGATAAGCTGAGGTGGTTGGATAGCTTGAGCCCAGGAGTTTGAAATGAGCCTGGGCAACCTGGCAGCACCCCATGTCTATAAAAAATGCAAAAATTTGCCAGGTGTGGTGGCATACACCTGTGGTCTTAGCTACTTAGGAGACTGAGGTTGGAGGATTGCTTGAGTCCTGAAGGTGGAGGTTACAGTGAGTGGAGATCATGCCATTGCACTGTAGCCTGGGCAACAGAGCTATTTGGAGTCCTTGCAATTCCATATTAGTTTTAGGATCAGGTTGCCCATTTTGCAAAAAGGGTACTTGGAATCTTGTTGGAGATCACATTGAATCTGTAGATTGCTTTGGGGAGTATTCGCATGTTAAAAATATTAAATATTCTGATTCATTAATATGGGACAGAATATCTTATTTATTTAGGGCTTCTTTATTTCAAAGATGTTTTGTAGTTTTCAGTCTTCAAGTCTTCCACTCTCTTGGTTAAATTTATTCCTAAATATTGTATTGTTTTTGATGCTCTTGTGTTTTTTTTTTTGTTTGTTTTGTTTTGTTTTTTTGAGATGGAGTCTTACTGTGTTTCCCAGGCAGGAGTGCAGTGGTGCAACCTCGGCCCACTGCAACTTTTGCCTACCAGGTTTAAGCAGTCCTCCTGCCTCAGCACCCCCTAGTAGCTGAGATTACAGGAATGCGCCACCATTCATGGCTAATTTTTGTATTTTTAGTATAGACGCGGTTTCGCCATTTTGACCAGGCTAGTCTCAAACTCCGGACCTCAGGTGATCTGCCTGCCTCAGCCTCCCAAAGTTCTGGTATTACAGGCGTGAGCCACCGTGCCTGGCCGGTATTGTTTTCTTGATTTTATTTTCAGATTGTTAATTGCCAGTGTATATACAGAAATACAATTGTTGTTTGCATACTGATTTTGTATCCTGTCAACTTTGCTGAAATCATTTGTTATTAAGGTTCCTCTGTGTAGATTATTTATCAT
Source organism: Cheracebus regulus (assembly GCA_963574635.1). NCBI lineage: Eukaryota > Metazoa > Chordata > Mammalia > Primates > Pitheciidae > Cheracebus > Cheracebus regulus. The sequence goes on from CAUYQU010104694.1 coordinate 14,396, forward strand.
TTTCTATACAATCATATCATCTGTGAATAGAGATAGTTTTCCTTCTTTTTTTCTAATATGCATGCCTTTTAATTCTTGCTTAATTGCCCTAGCTAGATCTCCAGTACACTGTTGAATAGAAGTGGTGAAAGTAAGCATCCTTGTCTTTTTCCTAATCTTAGGGGAGAAGTTCAGTCAGCTTCTGGATGTGGATTTTTTAGTATTTTGTTAAGGATTTTGCATCTATATTCCTAAGGGATATTGGTCTGCAGTTTTCCTTCTTGGTTATATCTTTGTCTAGCTTTGGTGTCCAAGTAATACTGGCCTCATGAGGTAGGAAGTATTTCCTCTTTTGGTTAAAAATTTTTAATAAGATTTTCTCATTTAAGATCTTATAAACTTTCTCATGGTATTCATAATGAATTTTTCAGTGTCTCTTTTTGTTTGAGATAAGACCTCACTCTGTCACCTAGGCTGGAGTGCAGTGGTGCAAAAATGGCCCAATGCAGCCTTGATCTCCTGGGCTCAAGCAATCCTCCTGCCTTAGCCTTCTCAGTAGTTGAGACCACAGGTGAGCACCACCCCAACCGGCTAATACTTTTTTTATTTTTTGTAGAGACGGGGTCTCACTTTGGTGCCCAGGCTGGTCTTGAATTCCTGGCCTCAAGCGATCCTTCCACTTCGTCCTCTCAAAGTGGTGGGAATACAGGCATGAACCACTGTGCTCAGCTAGTCTTTCTCTCTCTCTCTCTCTCTCTCTCTCTCTGTCTCTGTGTGTGTGTGTAGACTTTGTATTTAAAATCAGACTATAAGGATTCTTAGTAAAGCATAATCAGATGGAGTCCTGGTGATTCTAAGAAATATTTTTTCTGCTTATTTTATTTATTTAGACTTATCATCCATAATGTTGCAAGGTGGCAGGCATTTTAATATTTTAATTGCTGGCTTCTTCACTCATTTTATGAGTAGAGTGGAAAACGATCCCAAGCCACTCACCATTAATGTACACGAGTGACTGTGATGTTGGAACAAAAATCAGACCTGCCTTAGTATGTGTTTTCTGACTTGTGAAATTGGAGTATGGGTACTCTGTTACCATGGATATCTGCTATTTAAATATGCTGAAGGATTTCAAGTGCTATCTTGTCTTTGTGGGATTTCATAATGATGAGCAGTAAATTATCCAAGAAGATAATGAAAATTATATGTTAGGATTCATATGGATTAAAAATCATTTACTAAAGTTTAGAAATTTGTATTCTGTTATGAATAAAAACTACATCTGTTTAAATCTTTCTTTTTAACAGATGTTTCAGTTACTAGTAAAGTAAATATAAATGATTTATAGATTCTCTGGGAAGAAAAATGCTCACTACTTAATAAGATGAGATTTTAACCTTAGAATGAGTTAGCATCTTTGCATTTTGCTTTGCTGATAATTTTCTTTGCTTACAGTCGTTTTATTATTAAGGATATATTTGACTAGTCTTAGAGTCTGAGAAATTATTTCTGTTGTTGAGCAGGAAAGCTTAGATAATTTAAAGAGTGAGTAATCAGCTGTCACACTTGAAGCCTAGAGGTGCAATCTGAAATTACACATCAGCTATTACAGAAACGAGCTTACTCATAAAACTCTGCTGCATTCTGCAGAAAATATGGCAGAGATTTAAGTCTCCCTATGTTTCGCAATTACTATAATATAAATATGCCAAATATTGCCCATGAAAAATATGGGCTGGAAGTTATTAAGCATTTATTCTGAAATAGAGTAGCAGTTATAAAATGGGAAATTGCTAGTCTAATAAATATACAGGGGCCCATACAATTCTGTTGTACAACCACTAGTCTAATCCCATATCTCCAATTGACTACTTAACGTTTCCACTTAGATGACCTTAATATTTAATACTAACCCATTATTTGATGCTGAGTCCTTGATCCAGTGTTGCAACTTCCAATTACAGTGTTTCCATGGAAAAAAATAGACTGTGCTTTGTGACATGTCTTTGTTTTATTTTGTTTTGTTTTTGAGACAGAGTCTTGCTCTGTCACCAGGCTGGAGTACAGTGGCACGATCCCGGCTCACTGCAACTTCTGTTTTCCGGTTTCAAGCAATTCTCCTGCCTCAGCCTCCGGAGTAGCTGGGACTACAGGCATGCACCACCATGCCTGGCTAATTTTTTTTTTTTTTTTTTTTTTTAGTAAAGACAGGGTTTCACCACGTTGGCCGGGATGGTCTTGATCTCTTGACCTCGTGATCTGCCCGCCTCAGCCTCGCAAAGTGCTGGGATTACAGGCGTGAGCCGCCGTGCCCGGCTGACATGTCTTAAAACTTAGTAAAAAATGACTATTGTCCATCCAAAGGACACTTGTGCTTGCTTCTCCTGTTATCACTATAAACCCTCTGTATCCCAAATCGCATTCCTCTCTTATTACAAACTTGCCAGACAGGCAAAACTATCTGGCATAGTTGAAAGCATTAGATTTTTGTCCTACTTTGGATTCTGCCACTAGTTGTATGAACCTCCCCAGACATCATTTTTTCTTATATGTAAAATGAGGGTGTTGGATAGAAGATCTGTAACATCCTTTCAGTTACCTTGCTGTGAAAATTGTGGTCTTTAAGTATATCACTCTGGTGGGTTGTATGACCTGAAATGTCACCAGTTTTTTTTCTGGTCTCAAAATGAGACTGTTTTTTACCTTATCCATTCAGTTATCAAACAGCTTTGTAAATTTTCTTTCTTTTTTTTTTTGAGATATAGTCTCACTCTGTCTGTCACCCAGGCTGGAGTGCCAATCTTGGCTCACTGCAACCTCTGCCTCCTGGGTTCAAGCTATTCTCCTGCCCCAGCCTCCCAAGTAGCTGGGACTACAGGTGCATGCCACCATGCCCAGCTAATTTTTGTATTTTTAGTAGAGACAGGGTTTCACCATATTGGCCAGGCTGGTCTCGAACTACTGACCTTGTGATCCGCCTGCCTCTGCCTCCCAAAGTGCTGGGATTACAGGCGTGAGTCACTGCACCACACCCAGAGTGATACACTTAAAGACCTCAATAACTAAATTGTTTTTCATGTGACATTTTTCCTATCCCCATTTTTCTTTCCATTTTTGCTTATTTTGATCCAGGCCTAGATTACAAGAGCTTCCTATCTAATTTCAATCATCCCTCTCTCTATTTTTTCCCCATAGTGCTTTTTAACTAATCTTCCCCAAAGACCAGTTTCATCAAGTTACTTCTTAGAAAATGTTATCAGCCCACTTCTACATATCATATGACAGTTCTGGTTCTTCTGTTGAACTTTCAAATCCCTAGCCTGATTTTCTGTGTTAATTAAATTTGACATGATTAAATGATATGATAGTTGATATCTAGGATATATGTCACTTCACACTATGTTTTCCCCATCTTTGATTTTACTAAATTATACACCTTACCTGAATGTCTTTTCCTTTTTCCCCTATCATTCTTAAACACTACCTTGTGAAACAAACCAGACACTTGAGCAACATGTGACATTCTCTTAGGGATTGTGCTACTTTTTTTAAAGGGTCCAAAACCATGGCAAAGGGTGGAAAGAGAAAAGTACATCTCTTTATTGAGTGTTGCCTGTGTGCCAGGCATGTTACCACATTTAAACCACTCAACAGTCCTTTGAGATTGATGGTACTGACCACATTTTACTCCAAACTCTGAGGCTCAAAGAAACAAACTAGCCTACACAAGGTCACACTGCTAGTGAGCAGTGGAGCTGGGATTTGAACTCTGGGGTCTTTTTACTTCTCCCTGAAAAAAATGGCCAAGGTACCATTAATTACCTTTTTTACACCCCTCCATCCCCATCAAACACATAAACAGAAGTAAAGGTACAGATTTAAGTGACTGGCAGATATTCTGTGAAGATTTAGGTGAATTTTTTTCTTACATTTTGAAAGTATAGATATTTCAAGAGTTCCTCCTTTTGCCTCATTTATTGAAGGAGTTTGATGTAGGGGAGGCCTTTTATCTGATAAGAAGTATCTCATTTTGTTTTAGGGTGCCACAGGGAGATTTCTGATATGATTTGAAGTCAAAGGGAAAATAGCAAAGCATTTTCTTTTTTGCCGTTAAAGGCTGAAAAAAAGATGGCATTCATATGTGTATTCAGCAATCATCCTTTCATAACACCAACTAGATAACATTATGGTCAAGAGTGAATGGTCCAAGCAGTGTTAGTTAGTGAGATTTTATGTTTTGTTTTGTTTTTTTGAGATGGTCCCTCTGTCTCCCAGGCTGGGGTGCAGTGGCACAAGCTGCTCACTGCAACCTCCACCTCTTGGGTTCAAGCAATTCTCCTACTTCAGCCTCCTGAGTAGCTGGGATTACAGGCATGCACCACTACACCAGCTAATTTTTGTATTTTTAGTAGAGATGGGGTTTTGTCATGTTGTCCAGGATGGTCTCGAACTCCTGACCTCAGGTGATACTCCCACTTCCGCCTCCCAAAGTGCTGAGATTACAGGTATGAGCCACTGTGCCTGGCCCTTACTGAGATTTTAAAAGAAGTAATACAGATTGTTGGTAGTCACTTATGTACTTGGATTCATCAATAACTTTCTTAGTGAAAATCTAGTTTTTAAGAATAGTAGCTACTTATGGGATGTAGAAAGAATGGCCTCTCTCTTTGACAATTTCACTGTAAACATCATAGTCATCTTTTGCATAGTGATTGACTCCTGTCTTTGTGGTTTCATTTATTTCTTTGTGATTGATTCCCCAGTTCCTGCCTGCAGTCGGTTGCAGCTCTCCCAAAAGTTAATCCTGCAGCTTCAACCCACTGCCAGATATTTCCATTGGTGACCTGTCGTCTCAAACCTAGCATTCGTCATGTGCTGTGTTTTATAATTATATGTTTGTGTTGTTGTATTACTTTCCCAAGTAAAGTTTTTGTATAGGGACTTAACACTCCTTTGAATCCCCTGTACCTATTACATTGCTTTGTACACAGTAGAAGTTCTAATACCTGTGATCGAAATCGTCTTTATGACTAATGTAGCTCTTCTCTTTTTGGGTAATCGCTAAAGCCTAGGAATTATCCAGAGTTCAGATAGAATTGCAAACTCTCTAGAACCAAAAAACAACAAAAGGTGCTGTTTTATACCTTGTAAAAATGAAGTCAATGTATTTGAAAATTGTCATGTGTTCCTTGTAGAAGAAAAGATTTTATCTTTTTGATGAATGACTTAAATACATTTATTTAAAATTAAATCCATATTTATTTATTTTTTGAGATATATTTATTACCTTGGTCCTAGTGATGGCTACATGAGTATATGCCTAAGTGTAAAAATATACATAAATATATACAAAATTATGGCACATATTTTTGCTGTTTGTCTCACTTTAAATTGATTTTCTGTATGTTAGACTTGCTTTTATTTCTCCTTTGTCTTCACTTTGTCTTATATGATGTTTTTATAATTTTTCTCTTATAATACTTCTGGTCCTTAAAGTGTTTTGCTTTATATTAACAGCATATTTAAAATTATTATTTATTTATTTTTTGAGACCAAGTCTCACTGTGTTGTCCATGCTGGCATGCAGTGGCACAAACATGTCTCACTGTAGCCTAAACCTGCCAGATTCAAGCAATCTTCCCACCTCAGCCTCCTGAGTAGCTGAGACCACAGGCATGTGCCACCACACCCAGTTAATTCTTTTTTTTTTAATAGAGATGAGGTCTCACTATGTTGGCCAAACTGCTCTTGAACTCCTGGGCCCAAGTCATCCTCCCACCTCAGCCTTACAAAGTGCTGGGATTACAGGCGTGAATTTTTTTTTTTTTTAATAGAGATGGGTCTTGTCACATTGCCTAGGCTGGTCTTGAATTCCTGGGCTCAAGCAGTCCTTCTGCCTCAGCCTCACAAAGTGCTAGGTTTACAGGTGTGAGCTACTTTGTCTGACTTTATTTTAATTGTCTTGAGGTCACTAATACAGACTTGAGAACAAGGACCAAGATGTATTTGTCTTTATATTGACAGTGTGTTTAGCACAGTCTCTGGCAAAAAGCCAGTTAGTGGCACATCATTCGGGTCTTCCCAGATGGAGACCAGTGCTGCTTATTCATTACAGTGTGGAGACCCTCCTTATATTCTCATTATACATTAAAAACTTGAGTGATGATTGACTCTTCAGTTGCCATTTTAATAAGTCTTGATTACGAGTCTAAGCTTTTCAGAAACATCTTTCATTGAATAAATATATGCAAAGAATATATATTATGTTGCTGCTTTGTATAAATAGGCATGGATCAGAATTAATGTCCTCTGATTCTATATTTGCCATTAGCATTTTTTTGTTTTGTTTTCTGAGATGGAGTCTCACTCTGTTGCCCAGGCTGGAGTGCAGTGGCACAGTCTCCTTCACTGCAACCTCCACCTCCTAGGTTCAAGTGATTCTCCTGCCTCAGCCTTCCGAGTAGCTGGGACTAGAGGCACATGCCACCACGCCCAGCTAATTTTTGTATTTTTAGTAGAGACAAGGTTTCACCGTGTTGGCCAGGCTGGTCTTGAACTCCTGACCTCAGGTGATGCGCCCACCTCTGGCCTCCCAAAATGCTGGGATTACAGGAGTGAACCACTGTGCCTGGCTGCCATTAGTCTTATGTTAAAGTTTAGACAAGCCCTCTTAGCACAGCTGGCAGCAGTCAGACTCATTACAAGTAACTTTTAATCAATGTTGAAAATATATTGTGGTATTTAAAATGTAGTCTGAAAAAATTTTGCTTTCCCTCCCCCTACCCTCCTTATTTTTATAAAGTTACCAGGGAGTGATATTGCCAGTGGGAGTGATGTACTTTCTGATGTCATACCCAGTATTCCAAGTTCACCTTGTCTGCTTCCTAAAAAGAAAAACAAGCACCGGAATTTAGATGAACTCCCTTGGAGTGCAATGACAAATGATGAGCAGGTAAAGATCTTGACATTCTTAATTAAAAGCTCGTATGTGGAGACAAGGTGAAGCTCAGTTTATTGCCTGTTTAAAGCTACTGGGGAAATGTGGATTGCTTAGTAAATCTGAATTTGAGCTTTAACTGTTTTTCAGGGAACAAATATAACCTTCAGTGCTTCTGATATGTAAACACATTATAATTGACATAATAAAGGATCAGAAATTTTAGCAATGATCTTGTTTGTTGTAATTTTTCATCACATAGGTGGAATATATTGAGTATCTGAGTCGGAAAGTGAGTACTGAGATGGGTCTTCGGGAGCAACTTGATATTATTAAGATCATTGATCCTTCTGCTCAAATATCCCCCACAGACAGTGAGTTTATTATTGAACTTAACTGTCTCACAGATGAAAAACTGAAGCAGGTATGTAAAGAAAATATACATTATTTACCTATTAAAAATACCACTGTCTTATAAAATGTAGACTTGAATAATCATATTTAAATACATAGATAATTAAGGCCAAGTCACTGCTGTGAAAGATAATATTAGAAAAAATGATGTTCCATAGTTTTAAGAGGTTTTATGTACATCTCACCTGCTAGTACCTTTCTGGGATCAGTATAAATCTAGAACCTGCTCTTCAGTTGTCTAGGCTTTGAAATTTAATGCCACCACTTACGGGATGGTTAGGTTAAGGGGTGATTAGGTTAAGATACAGATGTATTCTAACTCAGTTTACAGGAGACTGACAATCAAAATACTAATTAATGAGAGCTATTCTTTGGTAAACATCTGAGCTGAGGGATTTCAGAAGGTTTATAGAGTAATAATTGAGCCAGGCTAGGGTGAAACCTAGTGAATTTTCCCTCTGCTGTTCTGAAATATGCATCTCTGGTATCTTCTCTCTCTCTCTCTCTCTTTTTTTTTTTTGGAGACTGAGTCTCACGCCGTCGCTCAGGCTGGAGTGCAGTGTTGCAGTCTCAGCTCACTGCAACCTCTGCTGCCCAGGTTCAGGTGATTCCTCTGCCTCAGCCTCCCGAGTAGCTGGGATTACAGGCACCTGCCACCACACCCAGCTAATTTTTGTATTTTTAGTAGAGACAAAGGTTCACCATCTTGGCCAGGCTGGTCTTGAACTCCTGACCTCATGATCCACCCACCTTGACTTCCCGAAAGTGCAGGAATTACAAGTGTGAATCACTGCACCCAGCCTCTGGTATCTTCTAAATACAATTTTTGCTGTTCTTTTTCTCTGGTACATAGCTGAATGAATACTTGTGTTTTTATGTTCTATTTGTTTGTTTTGCCTTTATCATTATTTATGAAAATTTCTCTCATTTCAGTATTTCTCCCAGCAGACATACTATAATTTTCTACATTCCAGCAAATTTTTCATTAATACGGTAAATTGATGTCTTGCATTTGAAGACAGGTACCATTGGCCCCTAGCTAAGATTTAGAAATACCCTAATCTTAGATAAAATCGGCAGCTTACTTAAATTATCTTAAGTGGAGACCTTTAACAAATGCCTCATCTCATCTATTTTCTTTTATTTTTAGTTTCTGAGTGCTATTTTTTTAAAGTCTTAAATTATGAAGGCCGGTAGCCTTCCATTTACTGATTATTTTTATGTGCTTTTAAAATCCAGCACTATAACATGTTTTCTAGAATCTTGAACATTGTCCATTTTTTCTTGTACTTATTTCTAAATTTAGCCTTTCTATTCTACCTTATATATGCATCTGCAGCATTTTTGACAATCTTTTAGATCAAGTACAATATGATTTTTTCCCCAGCATTTTGAAGGTAGAACCATAAAGATTCAACACTAACCAGTTTCTGTTTGTGCCCCAAGGTCAGAAACTATATCAAGGAGCATAGCCCTCGCCAACGGCCTGCAAGAGAGGCCTGGAAGAGAAGCAACTTTAGTTGTGCAAGCACCAGTGGAGTGAGCGGTGCCAGTGCCAGCGCCAGCAGCAGCAGTGCCAGCATGGTCAGTTCTGCAAGCAGCAGTGGGTCCAGTGTTGGAAACTCTGCTTCAAACTCCAGTGCCAACATGAGTCGAGCACACAGTGACAGCAACCTGTCTGCAAGTGCAGCAGAGCGGATTCGGGATTCAAAAGTAAAACGTCTAATCAATACAAAACTTTACCTTTCAATATTAACATTAGTACTCCTTCATATAAATTTCTTGAAGAGTTTAAATGATCCCGCTATCTAGATGCCTGTGGGTTTTAGTCTTAATTGAACAAGCAGGATGCTCTGCTGTTGAACAAAGCACTCTAGGCTGAGTGCTTTGAAATGCTGTTTTGACCCACAAGCATATTGCATTCAATTTTATCTGATTTTTGTGTCTGTTTTAAGTAAGATAAATTGGTGGAAATAATGAGTTATTCTCAAGATTGCAATATTGACTGCAACTCACTACTGAGCGAATCTCACTATGTTGCTGATGTTGCTGTCTATTAGCTCCTAAGAATGTTTTGTATGTCTTTTGTGTGTGTTAAATGTTTTCTTGATGTTTTAATCTTGAATGTTTCTTCTCAGCTAGTTTAAAAATGTAATAGTTTTCTCTAATTTCTACTCGTTTCACAATTGAGAAAATTCTGTATAATAATGTCGGGCACTTAAAAAAAGAAGGTATAAGTATATTTAGAATGGTCCTGTGGCTTAGCAGGGGAGTTCAATTCCTTGCAATAGCAAGAATCTGGAGCCAGTTTAAAGATGATAAGACAATCTCTTTAACTCTTTCATGAACCAGTGGTGACTTGAAGATATACAATGATTCTTTCCCTGGTTCTTAGGGAAGTAGCAGAAACATAGCTAGCTTTGTTGATTCCTAAGGAATTTTTCTAGATATGTGGTCATTCCTTTTTAGTATCAGTTCAGCAGTGACAAGGATGGGAGTACCCACTGCGTTTCTGATGTCTTACACTGTCGCCCAGGCTGTAGTACAGTGGCGCGATCTCGGCTCACTGCACTCTCCGCCTCCTGGGTTCAAGCAATTCTCCTGCCTCAGCCTCCCGAGTAGCTGGGAGTACAGGTGTGTGCTGCCATGCCCAGCTAATTTTTTTTGTATTTTTAGTAGAGATGGGATTTCACCATGTTGGCCAGGATGGTCTTGAACTCCTCACCTCATGATCTGCCTGCCTTGGCCTCCCAAAGTGTTGGGATTACAGGTGTGAGACACTGTGCCCTGCCTCTGATGGGTTTTAAAGATGATATTTGCCTAATACGAAAAAGGCATGATTTTTTTTCCCTGCCATTGTAAGATTGCTAGTGTTTTTGGATGAAAGGCACTTGAGAATCATAAGCATTAGAGATTTAGGCAATGTTCTCTACATTTATATTCAGTATTGTCCCCTAGTATTAATTATGTGTTCACTCTGCATTTACACCAGCGTACCTTAATTGAATTTAAAAAAGAAGTCTTTGAAGTGACTTGTTATCCATCACTAGGCAGAAAGATTGCCTCAACCCTTCTTAACCAGAGTCACTGTCAAATACCACAAAATTAGAATCTTAAAGAATCATTTTTAAGCCTAAGCCAGTGGCTCACTTATTGGAACAAGGTTCATACTACAGAAGGATTTGAACAGCTCTTAAAGTTAGAAAATAGAGAATTTGATCCATAAAACATTTTGGGGTGGATATGCCAAAAACTAAACCTTACTGATGTAGAAATTTTTATTTTGACAGAAGCGATCCAAGCAGCGAAAGTTACAGCAGAAGGCCTTCCGCAAGAGGCAGCTGAAGGAGCAGAGGCAGGCCCGGAAGGAGAGGCTCAGTGGGCTCTTCCTTAACGAAGAGGTGCTGTCCTTGAAAGTGACTGAGGAAGACCATGAAGCAGATGTTGATGTTTTGATGTAATAAGGGTGAATTTATCAGCGTTCTTTGTGAGCATTAACATACTCCATCCTTATTGGTTTACATGCATCTTGACCAAAATTTTGATTAGGGCTGTGCTGATATACCATTAATAATTTAGGCCAGTGGTTCTTGGCAGGTGGTCCCAGGACCTGCAGCTTCAGCATCACCTCAGAAGTTGTTATGAATGCATACTAGTGGGCCCCACCCTCAGGCTTAGTGAATCAGAAACCAACAGGGAGGTGCCTAGCATTGTTTCTTAACACGTGCCAGGTTATTCTGATGCACAGTCTAGTTTAAGAACCACTACTTTCAGCTCCATCAATTCACTTATATTCTACACATCTATCTTTTTTAGAACACATATTCTAATACCTATATCTAGTTTTATATGTACAGAGATGGAGAATATATATACTTTATACCTTAAAAAGTATTAATCAGTTCTTATTTTCTTGAATGTTTTCATCAGACAAATGTTCATTTTCATGTAAGACTTTTTTCATAATCCATGAATATAATCAAGGCTTATTATTGCAAGTATTATTTAAATACATTTCTTAATACTGAACCAATCTTGCATTCTTGGAAAAAAAATTCACTGGATTGCAGCATATTGTTTTCTTAATGTGGTGTTTGATTCTGTTTAGTATTATTTTATTTAGAAACTTTGCATCAATATTGATAAATAACATTTGGTCTCTTTAATTTTATCTCTCTTTACTAGATTTAGATATCAGGTTTAGGCAATGGAAAACATAGACTATTTGGTCTGTGAAAATCTGGCAGAACTTTCTGGCAATTGGTTATTGGTTCTTGCCTTTATTGCTTTCTCTGTTTCTTCATGGAAATTAATCTGTTTAAGCTTTGTATGTCTCATAGGTAATTTTTGTAACCTGTATTTCTGTGTAGGTAGAATTGTGTCCCTCCCTCCATGTCCCCAATTCCCTAAAAAAAAGACATGTGCAAGTCCTAAACCTTAGTGCCTGTGAATGTGAATTTATTTGTAATGGCTTTTTACAAATGTATTTGGTGGTGCAAAAGTAATTGTGATTTTTACATTGTTGAAATTTGCAGTTTGATATTGGAATACATTCTTACATGTGGTTACGTTTTACATCATTTTAATGCACATTTCTTGCTTTATGTTTTTTGCTAATGACTTATTACTTGCTGTTTTATATGTATTTTAGACTGGAAATGATGTCAGACAAAAAGCAAATTTGAGTGATTTTTTAAATCAATTTAAAAATATTAAAGCAGCCAAAACAACTAGCAACATCAACAATGCATTTGGCCCAGGAACTGCTAAGAAACCCACAGTGCAGTGGTGGTTCAAGAAGTTTTGCAAAGGAGATGAGGGGCTTGAAGATGAGGAGTGGAGTGGCTAGCCATCAGAAGTTGACAATGCCCATGAATTGAGGGGGAAAAAATCGCTATTTTTGAAGTGTAGACTCCTCATTCTACACCACAATGAACTATTTTTTAATCAGATTGTGACATCCAATGAAAAATGGATTTTATACCACAACTGGTGACAACCATTTCAGTGGTTGGACTGAAAAGAAGTTCCAAAGCACTTCCCAAAGCCAAACTTGCACCAAAAAAAGGGAACAGTCGCTGTTTGTTGGTTTGATGACAGTCTGGCCCACTATAACTTTCTAAATGCTGGCAAAAGCATTACATCTGAGAAGTATGCTCAGCAAATCGATGAGCTGCACCAAACACCTGCAGCCAGCATTGGTCAACAGAAAGGGCTCAATTCTCCCCGACAATGCTCAACCACATATTGCACAACCAACGCTTCAAAGTTTTGCCCCATCCACCATTCACCTTACCTCTTGCCAACTGACTACCACTTCTTCAAGCACCTCGACAACTTTTTGCAGGGAAAACATTTCCACAACCAGCAAGATACAGAAATTGCTTTCCAAGAGTTCATCAAATACCAAACCACCAATTTTTACATTACAGGTATAGACAAACTTATTTCTCAGCAAAAATGTGTTGACTGCAATGGTTTCTGTTCTGATTAATAAAGATGTGTTTATACCTCATTATAATGATTTAAAATTCATGATCCAAAACTGCAGTTACTTTTACATCAACCTGCACCATCAACTTTTATATTTCCCATTTGCCCACTATGCAAAAATGGTTTAATGAAAGATTTTTTAATTCCCAGCTGAATCTTTGTTGCTAATAATTTTTAGTTTCTTGGCTTTATAAGAGAATATGTAATATTTCCAGTTTATGTTACTGACTTTTTGTGCATGTAACATGATTTTGAAGTCAATTTTTGTGACTTCCATATATGATATACGCTCTATTAACAGAGTTTAAAGTTTTATATGGCCTTAAAATCTACCCTATTGGTGTAAAATAGTTCAATCATTGTGGAAGATAGTGTGGCGATTCCTCAAGGATTCCTCAAAGATCTAGATGGGTCAAGGACCATTTGACCCAGCGATCCCATTACTGGGTATATATCCAAAGGACTGTAAATCATTCTACTATAAAGACTCACACACATGTATGTTTACTGCACTGTTCACAAGAGCAAAGACTTGGAACCAACTCAAATGCCCATCAATGATAGACTGGATAAAGAAAATGTGGCACATATACACCATGGAATACTATGCAGCCATAAAAAAGGATAAGTTCATATCCTTTGCAGGGACGTAGATGAAGATGGAAACCATCATTCTCAGCAAACTAACACATGAACAAAAAACTAAACACTGCATGTTCTCACTAATTAGTGGGAGCTGAACAAGGAGAACATATGGACGCAGGAAGGGGAACATCACACATCAGGACCTGTAGAGGGGTGGGGGGCTAGGAGAGGGATAGCATTAGGTGAAATACCTAATGTAGATGATGGGTTGATGGATGCAGCAAACCACCACAGCATGTGTACACCTATGTAACAAACCTGCACATCTGCACATGTATCTCAGAACTTAAAGCATAATCATAATAAAATTTAAAAATCTACCCTATTATGTTATTTAGGTCTTTTATTTCCTTATTTTTTGTCAACTTAATCTATCTCATGTAATATTGTGCTAAAGTTATAATGAGTGTGTTTCCATTTATGTCTTCTTGAATTGTTATAGTTTTTACTTCCATGAGGAAATTATGTTATTTAGTGCATAGATATAAATATAACTTTGTTGTGAATTATGGTTCTTAGAATTAAAAAGTGTCATTTTTATACCTTTAATGCTTACAAAATTGAATTTTTGTCGAACATCAGAATTGCTACACCTGCTTCCCTGACAGATTAAATTTCCCTGGTATGCCTTTGTCTATCCCTTTATTTTTATCCTTTCTGAGTCACTTATTTTAGAGATGTCTCATGTGTGTCCTTATAGTTGGTTCTTGTTTTGTGAGCCAAATTGAAAGTCTTTTTCTATTAATATATGGGTCAAGTCCATTCACATTTATTAGTGTGATTGTCTAGTCTCACATTTATCATATTATTTGTCATAATTATGCATTATATGTTATAATTGCTGAGCTTTTTCCTTTACATATATTTTCTTTGCTGTTTTACCTTTACAATTTCTTTTGCAATTTAGAAAGTTCTAGTGATCATCTTTATCTTCATGCCTTTTTAATGAAATTGATGGATAAAATGGTATGTATTTATTATGTAAAACTTGATGTTTTGAAATATATAAACATTGTGGAATGGTTAAATCTAAATAATTAACATATGCACTACCTCACAAAGTTATCATTTTTGTGGTGAGAACATTTAAAATCTACTCTGCTAGCATTTTCTAAGAATACAATATATTGTTACTAACTATAGTCACAATACATTATGCTCTCACTCATATGTGGAATCTGTCTTTACAGCTTTTAACATATCATTACTTCTCTGTTTCCACATAATCATCAGATTCACCAGGGTTGAAATGAAGGAAAAAATGCTAAGGGCAGCCAGAGAGAAAGGTTGGGTTACCCACAAAGGGAAGGTCATCAGACTCACAGTGGATCTCTCCACAGAAACCCTACAAGTCAGAAGAGAGTGGGGGCCGATATTCAATATCCTTAAAGAAAAGAATTTTCAATCCAGAATTTCATATCCAGCCAAACTAAGCTTCATAAGCGAAAGAGAAATAAAATCCTTTATGGACAAGCAACTGCTGAGAGATTGTGTCACCACCAGGCCTGCCTTACAAGAACTCCTGAAGGAAGCACTAAACATGGAAAGGTAAGTCACTGCAAAAACATGCCAAATTGTAAAGACCATCAACACTAAGAAGAAACTGCATCAACTAATGGGCAAAACAACCAGCTAGCATCAAAATGGCAGGATCAAATTAACAGATAACAATATTAACTTTAAATGTAAATGGGCTAAATGTCCCAATCAAAAGATACAGACTGGCAAATTGGATAAAGAGTCAAGACCCACTGATGTGTTATATTTAGGAGACCCATCTCACCTGCAAAGACCCCTAGGCCCAAAATAAAGGGATTATGTGTCTTGGGATTGCTCTTCTCGAGGAATACCTTTGTGGTGTTCTCTGTATTTCCTGAATTTGAATGTTGGCCTGCATTGCTAGGTTGGGGAAGTCCTCCTGGATAATAACCTGAAGAGTGTTTTCCAACTTGGTTTCATTCTCCCCGTCACTTTCAGGTACACTGATCAAATGTAGATTTGGTCTTTTCATATAATCCCATATTTCTTGGAGGCTTTGTTCATTTCTTTTCACTCTTTTTTCTCTAATCTTGCCTTCTTACTTTATTTCATTGAGTTGATCTTCAATCTCTGATATCCTTTCTTTCTGCTTGATTGATTTGGCTATTGAAACTTGTGTATGCTTCACAAAGTTCTTGTGCTGTGTTTTTCAGCTCCAACAAGTCTTTTGTGTTCTTCTCTATGCTGGTTATTCTAGTTAGCATTTCATCTAGGCTTTTTTCAAGGTTCTTAGCTTCTTTGTATTGGGTTAGAACATTCCTTTAGCTTGGAGAAGTTTGTTATTACCCACCTTCTAAAACCTGCTTCTGTCAATTTATCACACTCATTCTCCATCCAGTTTTGTTCCCTTGCTGGTGAGGAGTTATGATCCCTTGGAGGAGAAGAGGTGTTCAGCCTTTTTGCACTGGTTTCTTCCCATCTTCATGAATTTATCTACCTTTGGTCTCTGAAGTTGGTGACTTTTGGATGGGGTCTCAAGTTTACGTCCTTTCTGTTGATGTTGAAACTATTTATTTCTGTTTGTTTTCCTTCTAACAGGCCCCTCTGCTGGAGGTCTACTCCAGACCCTGCTTACCTGGGAATCATCAGTGGGGGCTGCAGAACAGCAAAGATGGCTGCTTGTTTCTTCCTCTGGTAGCTTCGTCCCAGGATACCTGCCAGATGCCAGCCAGAGCTCTCCTGTATGAGGTGTCTGTCAGCCCCTGCGTGAGATGTATCCCAGTCAGGATACACTGGGGTCAAGGAGCCAGTTGAGGAGGCAGTCTTTTCATTATCAGTGCTTGAGTACTGTGCTGGGAGATCCATTGCTCCCTTCAGAGCTGCCGGGAAGGGATGTTTAAGTCTGCTGAAGCTGAACCCACAAGTGCCCCTTTTCCCAGGTGCTCTGTCCCAGGAAGTTGGGGGCTCTATTTATAAGACCCTGATGGGCTGCTGCTTTTTTTCAGAGATGCCCTGCCCAGCAAAACAGTAGTCCAGTGACACAGTCTACCTGCAGAGGCCTTGCTGAGCTGCTGTGGGCTCTGCCCAGTTGCTGTGTAAACTTCCTGGTGACTTTGTTTACACAGGTGAGGTTAAAATTGCCTACCCGAGCCTCAGCAATGGTGGACATTCCTCTTCCAACCAATTTTATTTGAGCTTTTTAAAAGACTTTTTCATATTTTTTCATTTTATTAGTTGTTTTTCCACTTTTACTTGTTGCCCTTTATTAAATGTTCATCCACATCTTTTCTTCCTTGGGTGCCCCAGGTACCTTTGTCTTCATTTCTTATGTAGTTTTTGCCCCTGAATACAGTCAGCTCTCATTTCATTTCTTCCTAGTCTTGACTTTTCAATTTCAGATGCAAGGTCTTTTGCTGTTGTTGTTTTATGTATCAAAGTGCTTATTTGACGATACTTAATTCAGTTTTAACTGTGTAATAGTTTTGTTTTGCTTTGCTATTCTTCAGCTCAGAGAAAAAGTTCCTCAGATAAACTGTTTTTATTTTAATTTGTTTTCCTTTAACAGTAATTTGCACAAAGAGATTGCATGTGGATAAGTACCATTCACATTTCCGCAAAGTGAAAGATGAGTTATGTGACACAACTATAGCAGTAAGCCTAAATTGGGTTATCAAATAGTTATCAGAAAGGTAGTTTGGGCCAGGCATGGTGGCTCATGCCTGTAATCCCTGTGGACAAATGAAAAATATAGTCTAATACAGACTATATAGTATCATCTGATTCTTATTTCTTATAAGCTATTAGATACATATGTGTCAGATACTCACCCCGCCAAATAAAATAAGTCCATTAACACATTCTTTTCCACTCCCATGTCCTAAACAGTTGTTCCTCATTTATTACCCTGATTTGTTTTCCCCATTTATTATTTATTAAGGTATTTCACTTTACCTTGAGCCTTGGAACTATTGCTTATTACAATTTTCTGGCTAGCATCTACACGTCACTAGCATTATAAACTTGGCTAAGTCTCTTTGATTACTTCTATGACAAGGAATTACTATAAATTGAAGATGATAAAGCTGTAATGCAAAATGTAGGAACAAAAGAATGGTAGAGCCAGTGTTCAGATTCTGAAAAGCATTTCAATGGCACCATACATAAGAATTAAACTAAGTAAATTTCACATTTCTTCTTATATATTCCACTTTTCTTGTTAAATATTTTATAATGTTTAATTATGATAATTACTGACTTTCCTAAGTTCCAAAAAATTTTATTGTTGTTCGGAAGAAACACTCCAAGATGATCAGCAGATGGCACTGCTAACTTGAAGAACCAATTCTTAGATGTATTAAAAATTGAAGACATATTTTGCAAGCTGTTAACCATTACTACGATGCATGTGTGTATTACAGAATAGTGAGAAAACAGTTAAACAGGTGGAAGAAATTTTAAATGATCCAGAATTGTATATAAAATAATGATTAACATTTTAGTACATAGCTGAGTTATATATTCACATAAATGGAATCTATCCTACAAGAGCCTACTAACTGGGCTTTGAAAATTAAAAAGGTATTATAAACAAATTGCCATGTCATTAAATCTTTCTCAGCAACATTATCCTTTATGGTATATAAATATGCCATATTTTAGTTAACTAATGACTTGTAGTAGGATATTTAGTTTATTTCCAATTTCTTATTCTAATAAATAACACTGTTATGAACATCCTTGTGCCTAATTCCTGAGTTATAGGTCAATATTTAATTTTCTTCACGGGATAAATTCTCAAAAGTAGAACTTCTATATTAAAATATATTTTTAAAATATTATTTTCAAATTGGACCCAAGAAAGAGTATAATTTTCACCCTTTAATTTATACACATTGAATATTACATTAAAAATTGTCTCAAAATAGGTAGAAAACATAACTTTATTTAAAATTATGTCTTTGATTAAATATTTTCAAACATTTTGTAGGATTATGATCCACTTGGTTTTTGTGAATTTCATATTCATGTCTTTTAACCCTTTAAAAATAGAATAATTCATAATTCCTCTGCTTATTTTGTGAATATTCTTTATATACGAAGGTTATCATTGCAATTAAGGCTATTCAAAATAAGCTAATGTCACTAACCCAAGTGTTATTTAGGAGAGTATTATTTTACTTAAGAAAAAATTTGTCTTTTTTTAAGTTTAATGCATTTTTTAGTGTTTTTTAAAAGATAATAATTTTTAATAACTGTTTCTCAAGGACCACGAAAATGGTTAGTCTATATTTGTATGATATAAAATTCAAATTTTATAACTTTCTTATATTTCTCAGATTCTCTATATGCTGTTATGTGTTTGTTGTTGCTGTTGTTGTTCTGAGATGGAGTCTTGCTCTGTCAGCCAGGCTGGAGTACAGAGGAGCAATCTCGGCTCACTGCAACCTCCACCTCCTGGTTCAAGTGATTCTTGTGCCTCAGCCTCACAAGTAGCTGAGATTATAGGCATATGCTGCCACATCTGGCTAAGTTTTGTATTTTTAGTAGAGACGGGTTTCACCATGTTAGTCAGACAGGTCTCGAACTTCTGACTGTAGGTGATCTACCAGCCTTGGCATCCCAAAGTGCTAGGATTACAGGCATGAGCCACCATACCTGGCCAATGTTATGTATTTTTTTAAGCACTTGATTTCTCATGCAGAAGGGATATCAAAATCTCTGACAATTGTATTTCTTTTCATTAACATTTTCTCTTTATATATTTTACCATTATATTATTCAATGAATTAAAGCTTATAACTCATATTATAGTATGATTTTCTATTTTGATTTTTAAAAACTCTTTGCCTCCATTCAACGTTTATTTTTTTTTAATTCAAATTATACTTGGTATACTTTCTACTTAGTCAATGTGTATATTTATTAGCATATCAATTAATATATGCTTGCAAAGTGATTGAAACATTTGATCTTTTCAGTAGCATTAAACATTTTCCTGAATATATTTCTCACCATTTTTCAATGGCTTCCTTCAAACTGTAGCCTCACCATGGTCTGTGACAGCATTACATATGGTGAATTAATAAGATCTGAATTTCATAGTATATATGCTGTAATGAAGAATGTTGAATTCCTAGGTATTTTATTCTCTTTGTAGCAATTGTGAATGGGAGTTCACCCATGATTTGACTCTCTGTTTGTCTGTTATTGGTGTACAGGAATGCTTGTGATTTTTGCACATTGATTTTATATCTTGAGACTCTGCTGAAGTTGCTTATTAGCTTAAGGAGATTTTGGGCTGAAGCGATGGGGTTTTCTAAATATACAATTATGTCATCTACAAATAGAGACAATTTCCCTTCCTTTTTTCCTAATTGAATACCCTTTATTTCTTTTTCTTGCCTGATTGCCTTGGTCAGAATTTCCAATACTATGTTGAATAGGAGTGGTGAGTGAGGACATCCTTGTCTTGTGCCAGTTTTCAAAGGGAATGCTTCCAGTTTTTGCCCATTCAGTATGATATTGGCTGTGGATTTGTCATAAATAGCTCTTTTTATTTTGAGATATGTTCCATTGATACCTAGTTTATTGAGATTTTTTTAGCATAAAGGACTGTTAAATTTTGTTGAAGGCCTTCTCTGCATCTATTGAGGTAATCATGTGGGTTTTGTCTTTGGTTCTGTTTATGTGATGGATTACGTTGATAGATATGTGTATGTTGAACCAGATTTGCATCCCAAGGATGAAGCCAACTTGATCATAGGAATCCAACTAACAAGGGATGTGAAGGACCTCTTCAAAGAGAACTACAAACCACTACTCAAGAAAATAAGAGAGGACACAAAGAAAGGGAAAAACATTCCATGCTCATGATTAGGAAGAATCAATATTACAAAAATGGCCCCACTGCCCAGATAATTTATAGATTGAATGCTATCCCCATCAAGGTACCACTGACTTTCTTCATAGAATTGGAAAAAAAACACCTTAAACTTTGTATGGAACAAAAAAAAAGAGCTCGCATAGCCAAGACAATCCTAAGTAAAAAAAAAAAAAAAAAGCTGTAGGCATCACACTATCTAACTTCAAACTATACTATAAGGCTACAGTTATCAAAACAGCATGGTATTGATACCAAAAGAGAGATGTAAACCAACGGAACAGAACAGAGGCCTCAGAAATAAGGTCAGACATCTACAATTATCTGATCTTTGACAAACCTGACAAAAACAAGCATTGGGGAAAGGATTCCCTATTTAATAAATGGTATTGGGAAAACTGGCTAGCCATACACAGAAAGCTGAAACTGGATCCCTTCCTTACAGCTTATACAAACGTTAACTCAAGACAGATTAAAGATGTAAACATAAGACCTAACACCATAACAACCCTAGAAGAAAACCTAGGCAATACCATACAGGACATCGGCCTAGGCAAGGACTTCATGACAAAAACACCAAAAGCAATGGCAACAAAAGCCAAAATAGACAACTGGGATCTAATTAAACTAAACAGCTTCTGTACAGCAAAATAAACTATCAGAGTGAACTGGCAACCAACAGAATGTGGAAAAAAACTGTAATCTACCCATCTGACAAGGGGCTAATATCCAGAATCTACAAAGAACTTAAACAAAAATTATAAGACTAAAACAACCCCATCAAAAAGTGGGTGAAGGATATGAACAGACACTTCTCAAAAGAAGACATTTATGCAGCTAACAAACATATGAAAGCAAGCTCGTCATCACTGGTCATTAAAGAAATGCAAATCAAAACCACATTGAGATACCCTTTCACACCAGTTAGAATGGTGATCATTAAAAAATCAGGAGATGACAGATGCTGGAGAGGATGTGGAGAAATAGGAACGCTTTTACACTGTTGGTGGGAGTGTAAATTCGTTCAACCATTGTGGAAGACAGTGTGGTGATTCCTCAAGGATCTAGAACTAGAAATGCCATCTAGAACTAGAAATACCATCTGACCCAGCAATCCCATTACTGAGTATATACCCAAAGGATTATAAATCGTTCTAGTGTAAAGACACATGCACATGTATGTTTATTGTGGCACTGTTCACAATAGCAAAGACTTGGAATCAACCCAAATGCCCATCAATGATAGACTGGATAAAGAAAATGTGGCACATATACAACATGGCATACCATGCAGCCATAAAAAAATGAGTTCATGTTCTTTGCAGTGACATGGATAAAACTGGAAACCACCATTCTCAGCAAATTGACCCAAGAACAGAAAACAAACATCACATACTCTCACTCATAAGTGGGAGCTGAACAATGAGAACACATGAACACAGGGAGGGGAACATCACACACCAGGGCCTGATGGGGGTTAGTGGGATAGAGGAGGAATAGCATTAGGAGAAACACCTAATGTAGATGATGGAGTGATGGATGCAGCAAACCACCATGGCATATGTATATCTATGTAACAAACCTGCACATTCTGCACATGTACCCCAGAACTTAAAGTATTATTTTAAAAAAAGGGATGTTGAATATCTTTATGTGCTCAGTATTTAGGAGGCTGCCTCACCAGAATAAAATAGTTCCCATTTAAATTAGTGGATTTTCAAAAATTATGGCCATTCACTTAATTGACAAAGTTTTGGGGAATAATTTAAATTCTTTAAGCAAGTGATAGGTGTACTTACTCATCAAAACATCCACACAAGGTAGGTGTTGTTATTATATAACATTTTAAAAAGAAGGAAAGAGATTAAATTACTTTCCCAAGGTAATGTAGCCAGGCTTCAAACCCACACAGCAGAAACATCTTACAGTTTGTAGTTTTATTTCCACAACTATGTTAGAGAGAGAGAGAGGCCTGCAAATAAAAACTTCAAGTGCTGATTTTATCTAAAACTCTGTAAGATGACTTGACGTAGCATAGCTTGTCACCTGTGGCTGGGTGCCCAGTGGGGGCACCTAGGCATCTGTGGTGGATGTTGCTTTGACAGCTTCAGAAGTATTAGAAGACAGTCCTTCTGGCAGCCTTGGTGATATTATTAGAGGGAACAGTAGAAGGAGTGACAGTGATGAGAGGCTCTTACAGCTGAGATTTGACAGGATGCCTCATTGAAGAGGTTGGTGCAAGAAAGTAATATAATAGCAGCTATGGGGGTGGGAGAAGAGATTCAGTTGGGAATTCAAGTGTAAACCTCCCCCCCTCCCCCACAACTCACCTATCCTGGAGACTTCCAATGTATATGATAGACTGTGCAGAATGCCTGATGCTACAGAGTAGTGGAGTTGAAAGCAGACAATTTTGCGTATTCCTCAACAAATAGTCTTACTTTTGCCTCTGGTGCGGTCTAGAGAAAATACAGTATTCCTCTACCAAGACAGAAAACCTGTGTAGAGATGGCAAAGTTGATGTAATTTGGCATGAATTACCTTCATGATATCAAAGGATTGATTTGCACAGCTATAATTCATTCCTGGCCTGCAATGCTCTATGATAGCTAAAATCCAGTTATCCTCATTTTGAGTCAGTTGGTCCTTTGACTGAAGCAAACTTCAAATGATGAAAACTCAACATGGCTCAGAGGAAAGCTAATGTAGGATTTAAAAGATTCACTTATGGGTTACGCATCATCATTTTCATGGATGATTACTAAATTAGTCAGAGCACATATCTATAATTTTACCTGTGGAGTCATGGCCCTAGCTCTGCCAAGTGCCCTGAGTTTTGTGTTATCTGAGGAACAGCATACACAGCCCTGGTGCAGCCACCAAGGGTGACCACAGAATTCCCATATTCCAGGTGACACTGACCTTCAAATTAAAACAAGCCTCTGTCTTAGTGAGTAAAATTAGTGAGAAATGGACCCAAAGTTTTTCTGATTTTAATGACAATGAAACACGGTAGGAATAACCAGGCAAAAACTAAATAAAAAAGTTGACTTTCAAATGTACAAAAATGAGATTTGCCTCAAACTTGTGCAAAATTAAATGTCAGTCAACAGTATAAAAAGACCATATTCAATCCATTGCCTTTTATAAGTGGAGTCTTTGGTAGATAATTGTTCATACATAAAGCCTTAGGAAATAGTTACTATGAACCCTTCCTGAAAAAGAAAGGAAAATATTTTTACTCAATAGAAAAATGAATCAAAACGAGTCAAGGCCAGACACAGTGGCTCATTCTGTAATCCCAGCACTTTGAGAGACCGAGGCAGGTGGATCACTTGAGGTCAGGAGTTCGAGATCAGCCTGGCCAACATGGTGAAGCCTCAACTCTACTAAAAATTCTGTCTCTCTCTCTCTCTCTGCACACACACACACACACGTACGTTTATGTGTGTGTGTGTGTATATATGTGTATATATATATGTGTGTGTGTGTGTGTGTGTGTGTGTGTATATATATATATATATAGTATTTTTAGTAGAGATGGCGTTTCACCATGTTGGCCAGGCTGATTTCAAACTCCAGACCTCAAGTCCACCATCTGGGCTCACTGCAACTTCCACCTCCAGGGTTCAAGCAATTCTCCTGCCTCAGCCTCTGGAGTAGCTGCAATTACAAGTGCTAGCCTCCACACCTGGCTAATACATACAGGCTGTATATTATGTATTTTATAATATGTGTATATTATATAGTGCTTGTATTTATCACAGACTGGAACAAATTAAGTTAGAGCTTGAGTTAGAAGCATGTATATTAACTCCTTTTCAGTGACTAACATTCTCTTACAATTTGCTGACTTGAAACAGAGAACCAATTCTTAATGGTTAGTATGTTTGATTTAACTTCCTTGATAAGGTAAAGCTTAATAACATTAGAAATTAAGACATTCTTGTAGTCACCAGGAGCTGATGGGTACAAAGTTACTTTGACTTCTTATCACAATACTAGCCATATATTAGCAAAGTTTCCTGCTTTTTTTCTCTTCATCTCCCAAAGTGGAATAAATAACTCTAAGAAACTTCATATATATGATACATGGATGTTTATTATTGGTATTTCTTTGAATAGATGAATTTCAGAAAGTTCATATTTTATTAGGTATTTGTAATTCTGTGAATTTTTGTATCCTTTGCTCAGTTTTCTATTGGAATTTCTCCTTTTTTCTCCTTATATAAGCTCCTTGTGCACTACATTTAGTAGCCAGTTCCAAATCCCTAACAAATATGTCCCCTTAAATTCTGTTTGGCAAAGAATAGTTCTACCATATTTCTGATGTTTATGTGTGAACTCTATTTGCGTAAGACTCCCAGTTATTTTCTAACCCATTTCTTTCACGAAGAGAAGCAGCACTTTCATTCAATTGATGACTTTGGGAGCAGAATTTTGGGTATATTTAGTCTGGCCCCGTTTTCAAGGTTTTTGTTTAAGAGCAAACTTCCCCCCAGTGAGACAAGAGGAATAAGTTATTTTCTGCTCTTTTACATTGTAAGTTCAACAGAGGCAGACACCATAAGGGAAGGCTTGAGTCACTGCAAGGTTGCCTGTGAGTGGATGGATATATCTGCCTAATTTAGAGGATTCATGTTAGTAAACTCACCTGCCCACCACTGTCCAGAAACATTCCTCAACCTTAGTTTAATAATGACAAAGGTGATATTTTGGCCTCTATCCTATTGACTCATCTCCTTTATTGTCCAGTTGGTTCAGAGTTGACCAGAGTAGAGGTGTCTTATTTGTTGAGCCCCTGAATTCCAATAATTTGTTTGCTTCTTAATGGTGTTTTTATAATACAAAATACCTTAATTTTTGCAAAGTCAAATCTCCTGATTCTTTTATTCCTTACATCGATTTCATTCTTAAAAAATATTTCTGCATGTCAAGAGCATTCAGATTTACCTAAATTTTTATCTAGCTATTGCCTAGTTTTCTTTTTTGTTGTCATTTTAATACATGTGATATCAGTTTTTGTACAAGATGTGAGGATTTCTTTTCTGAATAGTTAAGAAAACATCCTGGTGCAACTTTTCCAAATAATCCTCTGTTTGCAAAATTGTGATAACTTTATCATATACCAAATATGTGTTTACCAAATGTGTATATACATGCAGATACAACACATACATATTTAGTATATGACACACATACACATATATACACATATATGTACACACAGATATATGCATATATATACATGTAAGTGTGTGCATCCATATTAGTATATGTCATTTTTCTGGGCTATCAATTATACATGCTGTTGGGTTTTTTTGCCAAAATTTTATTTTACAAATTACTATAGCTACATTTTTTAAAATCAGGTAAGGAAAGTTCTATTTGCAAGATCTGATTATGAGGATACATGTTATAATAAAAACCATCTTTGAACAATCAAGTTTGTAAGCAAATATTTAAAGGAATTTTCTAGAGTAAACTTTTATGTAACTGTGATTTTTAAACATTGCTCACATGTATGAGGAGTGAGAAGCCTGCTGCCTGTGAGTCAGGCTGTGGACTGCACTGTGGCTCGTGCCACCAGCTGGCCTATTGCATGACAGAGAATAGTCTCCACAAGTCACAAATTACATCTGTTTATGCTTCTATTTGTTAGACAATCTGGCACCAGGAACAGCTGAGCAGAAGGATTTGAAAACATCTTGCCTGACTGATGTATCTAGAGTTATCTCTAAATCCAAATAAAATGTTAAGCACTATCAAGAAATCATAAATCAGGTATGTCTCTTTTTGAGTAATGAGAAGTTCTTGCTAAACCTCTTATGACACCCATGTGAGAGAGACACAATTGGCTTATATTCAACAATAGGATTTAGGCCTGTGTGTACCACATAATTAATTAGGTCACATTTTTAACCCGATTCAGCTGTGAGATATAGCACAGGGCCTAGCATGTAAATCATGATGATGGAAAAGGTTGGAAGTAGGGTTTTCAACTAGGTAAGAGAAATACAGAGAGCATCAAGTACAAATGCAGAAGGTGGCTGATACTAACAAGTATGTTTGAAGAGTAGTTGTGATCAATGAGCTCGCCAATCAGAACACGCAACAACACAGGGACGCTGAGCACCAACTACTAAGATGTCACTGGTGGGATCCCAGCACTGAATTTTCATCAGTTATGACAAGAAAATTTTATATGCTTATGTCTGTGAAAACTGTAAATGCCCATGATGTAATACAAATGTACTTTTTCATTAAGCAAAACTTTTTGAAAATAAAAACATTTCCAGGCCAGGCACTGTGGCTCATGCTTGGAATCTCAGCACTTTGGGAGGCCAAGGTGGGAGGATCACTAGAGCCCAGGTGATCAAGACTAGCCTGGAAAACACAGCAAAACCTCCATCTTTACATTAAAAAAAAAATTTAGTTGGGCATAGTGGTGTGCTCTTTAATCCCAGCTACTCAGGAGGCTGAGGCAGAAGGATCACTTGAGCCCAGGAGTTCAAGGCTATAGTGAGCTATGATTGTGCCACTGTACCAGCCTGGGCAACAGAGGGGAAATTCTGACTCAAAAAACAAACAAACAGAAAAAAAACATTTCTATGTCTGTTGTATTAGGTGTCCCAATTAATATCAGCTCTGCCTAACTTAGGCTGAAAAGGAATTATTGGAAGAATATTGTGAAAGTCATAGAATCAACAGGCAGTCTAGAGAATAATACTTGAAAAAACAGGTAAAACCCAAGGAATGTTAGGTAGGAGGCACAACAGTTTAGTCAAAGTCATGCCCAGGAGCAGATGGGCTCTGGTGACATCTTGTTACCAACACTATTGCTTCAGACTTGGCTGCAGCTGTGCACCATGACAGTGAATGCATTCTCCAGTGTCTTTTTTGCTTTGGCTTGACTTACTCAAGACTCAGTGCCCTGGTCAGGAGCATCCCATTGGCTGATCCTGGTCATGTGCCCTCCTAGCGTTGTCTGCAAGAAGAAGAGATCTGGAACCTTCAGCTTCTTTAATGTAAGGCTGGACTTTGTCTTCTTATCAAGTCTCCAAGCGTGGGAAGGGAGAAGTTGTGGATGTTGAGTAGCAAAAAGTACACACGCACACACACACACACACAACCACAGACACACACACACACACACACATATATATATGTATATACTATATATATGTATATACTATATATATATATATGTATATACTATATGTACATATATATGTATACTATAAGTGAAATTTTAACATTTTGAATACTTATTACTTATGTAATAAAAATTGTTTTTTAAATAATAATTTGCTTTTAAAGTATTTTTCTTAAGGTCTATTTTTTCTACTTTTGATGAAAGAGTCCCTTCTGTTTATTCATTCTTTTGATAAAGATAATATATCTCCCTAGACGTAGGGTGCCTGGATTCCCCTTATGTTTTCTCATACTTCATTTGGGTCTTCATGATGAAGCCTAATCTCTAGCTCCTTCATCTTGGAGCCCAAATTGAGTGCATAATTATCTGGGGCAGTGGGTAGTCCTGGCAGGTATATCTCATTTCAGGAGAGTTTCTCATTTGTGTCTCTCAACATTTGTCTACCGGTGCGAAATCATTTATGGCTGCACCCCATTCCTGGTGTGGTATATGAAAAACTATGAGAATCCAATGTAATTGTATCTCCTGCAGGAGATCATTCCTCATCTGCCTTCATCTACCCCCCAGTTTTAGCATTCTGAATAGTGACCTAGACCATGACAAGTTTTCCAATGTCACCCTTGCCAGCAGCCTGTGACTTGATAAAGCCATCTATGGCTCAAGAACTGATGGGGTAGCTACTCTTGAATCCTGTTACACTCTCCCTAGGCAGCAGCTTCAACACTGAAGCCTGGCGAGCAGGCAGCTTCTGCCAAATGCCCTCAGAGAAGATGATTTTCCTCTGATAGGATGGTCCATTACTAATCCAAGTCCTAGAGTAGATAAATAACAGTATTTATGACAGTCAAAATCTCTTCTTAATTTTTGAAAAGTTCTGCTTTCTAAGGCAAGTGATTTGCAAGCCAGTCCTGTTCAGCCTTCTTCATACACGTCTCATCTGTCCTGCAAGTAACAGAAATTCTAGCATTTGAATGGTTCCCTAGCTTCTGATATTAATGTAGCTGTTTCATCATTTTCTGGGTGATTTCACTAGTTACTGGGGGAGAACATGCAAAATATCTGTCTGTTGTCAAGTGGCCACCTTTCTCCAGGAGGCAAAGTGATACCAATTTGTTCTTAGATTTTATTTCATCTCTTTGAATCCTTATTTCATGACTTTCTCTTGGCATTCATAGAAAGGTACAAGGGAAACACAAACTAGGCCAGAAAAGACATGGCATGTATCTCTCAGATCCCCACATAATGTAGGCTGTTTTCCGTGAGCTCTGCTGCTCTCCCTGCCTTCACATCTACCCAGTTAACAACTGTTTGGTTCAAGTGCTGGCTTCTCTTGGTGGGGCGGGAAGCTGGGGGATGGGGCATCTTAACTAACTCCTGTAAGTGCCCACAGAGCTCGAAATATGCCCAACATTTATTGCACACTCTCATAACTGTTGATGTAGTCACCCATCTCCCTAGCCAGACTGTGAGTTCTCTGATAGAGACTCATCCACCTGTCAGCACATTCCAGGCATCAAGTTCTGTTAAATGAACAAATAGGTTTGGAAAAGAAATGGGAAAGATAAAAAGAAAAAAAATTTTTAGACTATCTAGATTTTTTTCTAAATTGTTAACATTTAACACTATTCATGCTTGACAATTTGGAAGACAAAAGTGAAGAATAAAGAACTAAACTGTGATGCTAATAGCCGTTTGGTTTCTGCTCTATTAAAAGCATAGTATGTGTGTTGGAGGTGAACTTACTGATTGATTGTAAATAACTAATAACAGAAAATAACTATAGAAACACATTTTCTGAGGATAGTTTCTATATAATTCCCATTTCTTTATAATAAATACACTATTCTGCAGTGGTAGAGAAACTAATTGTTCACTGTGAAAATGCTACCCATTAGCATCACTGTTCCTAAACAATATGTTCTTGTCTTTTATGGCTCTCAGCTGCATGCTGCCTGGAAGATACTTTAGACATGAGCCAACTTTCTACATACAACAAATGCCCAGTAAAAGACACTTAGAATTCCAGTTGGACTGAAGTTGCCCCTTCTCCAGAGGGCACATAAATGAATAAATACAAGGAAATCCCCTCCCTTCATGCACACACATATGCCCGCACGCAATCCTCGGAGCAGCTGTGTTATATTATAAATTGGAAGCCTTTTGTTAGTTCAGATGTTTCAGGTCTGCAAAGGCACTCTGGAGAAGAAATAAATATTATGAGTAAGTCTCGTTTCCATGCTTCTAGTGGGGAAATACTTTCCAGCACAGTTTACTATGGTTTTATACTAAAACAATCTCGTAAAAGAAAACCAGCATTACTCACTCAGCACATGATTGCTAAGACAAGAATGGTGTCTGTTTTATTCCCTAAATATTCAAAACATTATTTCATTCAGACTCTGTCCCAGATGGACTTTCTTTTCAGTAAAACTAACCAGAATAATCATGAATTGTGTGCTCGCTAAATCTATTATTCTTTTTTATTTATAAAAAAGAATTTGCCTTTTTTCCCACTTGACCAAATATTGGACATTTATAAAACTTCACCAACAAAAGAGATTCAATATAAGCATTTAAAGGAAAGGCAGCTTGGAGCTGGGTGGGAGCTCAATTTGGAATCTAAGTCATTCCATTTAAGGATCTGGCCTTCTGCTTTGAAGGCTCAGGGTCTGAAGCTTGTTGATAAGGTTGGTAACAAGAAGAAAAAGTACTAGAGATAGTTATAAATGCACATTTATTAATTTACAAGGGGAGAGGACTCACAATAATCAGTATATTAAAAGTCTACACAGTAAGTGCATTCTCCTCTTATTGTCAAGCTATATGTAAAACCAACTTATAAGAAGATTTTAGTGAATATGAAGTCAGAATAAGGATACATCGAGAAATTTATTTTAATGGCACTGGCCTAAGAGAGATATATTTATCTCCCTATGAGATCTTGTCAAAAGGATTAGAAACACTTTGCCATGCTCTTACCAAAGCCTGGCACATTCCCCCACCTCCATTCTCCACTTACTTTTAGTAATCCATTTAATCTTAGTTTAATTATCACTTTCTTAGAGAAGCCATTCCTGGTCTTCTTATCTAAGAAGTAGCCCCTGATGTGTACTCTGGAGGACTTTGTAATTTTCTTCCGTAACATTTGCCTCAATCTGTAGCTCTACATTTATTTATTGTTTTAAGATCTGTCTGCCTCTAGACTGTAAGCTCCAGGAGAGCAGGCAAAATGTTCGTTTTGAGCTCCACTATTCTCAGCACCTAGCACAGTGCCTGGCATAACTAGGAGCATTCAGTACACATTTTTGAATGAATAAATGAATGCACAAAGTAGTGACTAAGAGCACAGGTGCTGGATTCAGTCTTCCTTAACTGAAATCATAGCTCTGCTTCTTAATCACCACGTGAGCTTGCAAATTACAAAATTAGTTTTCTTATCAGTAAAATGAGAAAATGATAGCATAATACCTACTGATAGGTATTATACTATCTAATGAGGATCAAATTCTAATGAGAATTAAATAAGTTAATAGATATAAAATTAAATAAGTTAAATAAGTTAATTTAATTAAATAAGTTAATTTAAAAATTAAATAAGTTAACAGATATAAAATACTTGGAACAGTGACTGGCACAGAGTAAGCACTCAAGCAGAGTTAGCTGTTAATATTGTCTTACAAAGGATAATTCTAAGAAAAGTTAAAAGCCTAATTTCTAAAGCTCAGCTTTCTTGGGACATTACTGGAATAGTACTATCAATACTAACCTCTGAAGATATTTATTTCTGTTTCCAAGGTTTAATAGAATCACCTTTTTATCACAAAATTCTTAAATATGTGAATATTAAAACATGTTATACCAAAGCCCTTTCAGTATGAAATAAAATTTTTTAAAATTATACTTTAAGTTCTGGGATACATGTACAGAATGTGTACCTATGTATACATAGGCATACATGTGCCATGGTGGTTTGATGCACCCATCAACCCATCATCTACATTAGGTATTTCTCCTAATGCTAACCCTCCCCTAGTCCCCCACCCCCGACAGGCCCTGGTGTGTGATGTTCCCCTCCCTGTATCCATGTGTTCTCATTGTTCAACTCCCACTTAGGAGTGAGAACATGCAATGTTTGGTTTTCTATTCTTCTGTTAGTTTTCAGCATGTAATAAATGCTATCTTATTTTCACAATGTTTTGAATGTACTGATGTGTACTGATCTATTATGCACAGATTTCAGATGTTCTTATTTCCAAGTTGTTGGGAGGAACATCTCTGTAACAGTGAACTATGAACAACAATATTATAGGTAGAAGTCATAAAATTTAGAAAGGAAAAAATAATAACATAATAACTATATGCAATTTTATAACAAAAGAAGTAATCATTATTATATTTGTTTTATATTGTTGTAAAGGCTTTAGTATGGGGCAAAACACCTTATTTCACAATTATATATTACTATGTTGTAAGGCAAAACCTGATTAAGTTGGTTGTATGGCTGTTAAGAGTCTTAGTCTCTGGCTCATTCATTCAACATTCATTGAGTGACTAATAGGGCTAGTCTATGACATTGTGAATTTGCACTAAGGCATGATACAAATAGGATCCTGTTTTTGATAAATTGGTATTTTGATCATCAAAACTTTTATCAATTATTTTTATATATCACTGTTATTTTCAGTGATAAAATACTTACAACAATAATGTATAAAAATGCATTGCTAAAATAACCAAAGTAAGGGCAACTACCCTTTTCAAATTTTCTTATCCAATATATGCATGTAGTACACCCTCTGGTCATTAGCTGTAGCTGCTATTCAAAGAGCTAATTTTCATTTACAATTAAGCATTTTTTTACTTAGAATTAAAATATTTATTTCAAAATATATTCCTTTCTTATCTTTAAGGCCATTATAATACTTAACCCAAAATTGGGACTTTAGGATGTGCCTTTCTATATTTGAGCCTTAATTTGTTCACCCTCTCCCTTGTTGGAATCTCCATCTCTTTTATTTTTTCACATAGGGGTTCTACTGTTTTCAGTCCCTAAGACAAGATTATAGCCTGTGTCCACATGAATATTCCACAGATTAAACTAATGCACTGTTCTCAGAATTGGATCAAACTCAAATATCTTGTAAAATTACTCATCTGGCATCACACACTGCAGTCTGTGGTGGGGGGGACTAGCGGAGGGACATTGTGGGGTGGGGAGCTGGGGAGGGCTAACATGAGGAGAAATGCCAGATACAGGTGATGGGGAGGAAGGCAGCAAACCACACTGCCATGTGTGTACCTGTGCAACAATCTTACATGTTCTTCACATGTACCCCGAAACCTAAAATGCAATAAAAAATATATATATTTAAAAATTACTCATCTGTTATACACTTTCTCCTTACCAAAAAAAAGTACTTATAAGAATTATAATTTTTACACTTGAATTATCAATTATAGAGAGACATGTTAAAAATCTTCCACAATGGTTGTAGATTTGTCATTTTCTCATAGTACTTTTATAATATTTTGCTTTATATATATAAAATGACTATATAGTTAGGTACACATAGCTACAATATGTGATAGTAGGTCTAGAATAGACATTAATGAAACACAATGTATAGGTATAAAGCATATTTATTATTCCACTCCTACTTATGTGCTCATGAGAGATGTCAGTAATTAATCACAGCACTCCATTTTGATCCTAAAGCTGTTCTAGAATGTGTTTTAACACAGTGCTCTGTGCAATCATCTTAGTTGTCACTCAAGGTAATTCCTGTTTGCCTTTCCTTACCCCATCTTATTTTCTTGAAAAATAGAATGTACTAAAAAGGTGGTATTGAATATCCCATCAATGGGATGAATATTATAAAATATTACTCAATAGATGGTATTGGAACAATTGATACTTTTTTAAATGATGTCATGTTTCTAATTTTCATCATATGATAAAAATAATTCTGTATTGATTGAAACAATTAATGTACATATAACAAACTTTTAGATGGTCTAGAAGAAGACACAGGTGATTATCTTTTCTTGAGACCTAGAGACCTTTTATGAATGTATAAGCAGAGGCTATATGTTCTCTGCTTAAATTATGAGAGAGCTTAAAGAAAATCTCTGGTAAATTGTGTTTCATAAAAGTTAAAATCATCCTTCTTTCAGTCATAAAAAGCAAATGGAACAAATGAGAAAAAGGTTGACAGTGTACATAATACTAAAAGTTCTTAATATACAGTGATCTATAAACTAAGAAAAATATATATTCTAGGTGAAAAATGACTAAGAACCAAATCACACAATTTAAAAAAGAAGTATTAGTGGTGAATATGCATACTACAAAAGGTTAAATTTGACATTAACACAAAATAACTCAAGATAATTTGCCTGTCAATTTATCATAGTTCAAAAATAATAATGTCATAATAGAATGTACAATGTTGAAAATATCTGAAAGGAAATTTGGAAACACAGATCAAGAACTTCATACATATTCACAGACTTTGATTCAGTAACTCCATTTCTATTTTTACCTGAATGCCATAATTTGAGGATTGCATATGAAAAGAACGGATAAGATATTGACATTTTATTCCTAATGATTAGAAATTGGAAATAACTGAAATAGGTGAATGATTACACAGATTAGAGTATACCTATATACTGCAAGAAAATTATAACTACTTATAGTAAAATGTACAAAAAATGTGTAACACACATAAAGTTCTATTGAACACATTTTCTATGTATATATGTAATTTGAAAGAAGGTGAGAAATAAATGTACAAACATGGTAATAATATTTGTTTCCTAAGTTTTGGAACTACTGAGACATGATCGCTGTTTTTGTTTTCATTATTCTCAACGTTTTATGGTCCTTTTATTATTATTTTACAATAAACAACTGTAATCAGAAAAATATTTTTAAAAAGAAAATGTGAGAGAACAAATAGTACCTAAAAATCATATCAGTTTATTGCAGTCCCCAAATATTTCCTAATCTGGAAAGCTACAACCAACAACTGTTTCATTAGGCTATTGCCAAAGAAACATCTCAAAGTTACTTCACTGACGAAGACAGAAAACCACAGAAAATTTCTTCTTGGGTACATATTGTAATAATACATAAAGCCCTGTGTAAATCACAGCTCAAAATCACCAGAACTTTGTCCAGTCAACACCGTTCAAACCAGCCCCTGCCCTGGGCTAATCCAGAGGAACCTCTAGTCTGGTCCGTAAGCCACAAACTCAGGCTTTGAGAAAGGGCCAGAAACATAGCTGTTTTGCTTTCCTAATCCTGGTGATGACGAGGACATTATAAAAATAAGTTTTATCTGTGGGTGTATATTTTTATTAAATTAAATCTCCCGAGAGCATCAGAGTTATGCATAGATCCTATTTATTAATCTTGCATCAGCTCTAAGTGATTGTTTTAAAAATAGCCTGTGAATAAATTGACATGTCATACTGACTCAGTTGTGCAGCATAGTGTTCCTAGCATAATTTGGTACTGCTGAGCTTCTGAGGGACTAAACTGAAGGATTCTCTTTCCTGAGGTGGTATGTTTCTCAAAATGGGAAAATTCTTTTCCAGGTAGCCATGACATTAGCATTACACATTTTTGAGACCTTATTCAGTACCCTTATTACAACTGTGCTGCCCTATTTATAGATGATGCTAGAAGATTCCATTATTGTATTCAATCACACACAGAACCATTTTCATGCTGCATATGCAACTAGCAATTGTTGCTAGGTAAGGAGTAGGGAGAGTTGATTGTATTTATTTTCTTATCTTTCCATAACCTGGCAAGAAAGAGGAGTAGTAATTTTGGAAAGCAATTTGCAAAGCTACTTTCAATATAGTGTTAGTAGTTCGAACAGACAATGCTTTCATTTTCTGAAATTGGGATTCTGTAAGTGAAATTAAATCGAACTGAAATTAATAGATGCAGAGCTCTACTAAGGACTTGTCATGTGAAATGTTGTCTTCAACCTTTTTTTTTTTTTTTTTTTTTTGGTGCTCATGTTAACCCTTAAGTCTGCAAGTATGAATTATTCCTGTCAAGGTCACGATCTGGCCAAATCAGATGGATACTTCCCATGTCTAGACCCTCCTCACCCTCTCAGCAGCATTTAACCAATTTGACCTCCTTCTCCTTAGGAACTTCCTTCTCCTTCTTACAAGAATGCAAACATCTGGATCCCTCCAACTTCTCTGGCAATAGTTTCCTTACTCTTTTGTTTTACTAACTTCCTCTTCTTCTTCAATACAGTCTCTGTAGGTTGGTGTTACCAAGGTAAAATCCTGGGCCCTTGTTTTTGCTCCATCTGTTTTATGACCATATGCTACTTCATGGTTAAACATCAACCTGCTGTACACTCCCAAAAGTCAGGTAGCATGATGACTCCAGTTGTGGCTATCCAGTTGTTCCAACACAATTTGTTGAAGAGACTATTTTTGTGTATTCTTGGCATCTTTATTAAAAAATCAATGGATCATAAAGGCATAAATTTATTTCTAGGTTCTCTATTCTGTTCCATTAGTCTATTTGTCTGTTTTTATGCCAGTACCATGCTATTTTGATTACTATAGCTTCATATTATGCAGTCATTCATCACTTACCATCAGGGATATGTTCTGAGAAATGCATCAATAGTTCATTTTGTTATGGTGTGATCATCATAGAGTGTACTTACAGAAACCTTGATGGCATAGCCCACTGCACACCTAGGCTGTATGGATATCCTATTGCTCCTAGGCTATAAACCTGTCAACATGTTACTACACTGAATACTGTAGACAATTGTAACACTGTGGTATTTGTGTATCTAAACATAAAAAATCATGGTTTCCAGCTTCATCCTTGTCCCTGCAAATACAGTATACAATACAGTATAAAAGATACAAATGCTACACCTGTACCGGGCACTTACCACAAATGAAGGTTTCAGGACTGGAGGTTGCTCTGAGTAAGTCACTGCGTGAGTGGTGTGTGAATGTGAAGAAGGGCTAGGACATTAGTCTACACTACTGTAGACTCTCTACACACTGTACACTTAGGCTACACTAAATTTATTTTTTAAATATTTTTCTTTCTTCAATAATAAATTAACTTTAGCTTACCATCAATTTTTATTTATTTTATTTTATAAACTGTTTTATAAACTTTTTAAATTTGTACGTTTTTGACTGTTTTTTAATAATATTTTGTTGGAAACACAAATATATTGTTCAGCTATACAAAATGTTTTTTCTCTATATCCTTAAGCTCTTTTCTATCTTTAAATTATTTATTTTTTTACTTTTTAAACTTTTTTGTTCAACACTAAGGCAAACACACACAATAGCCTTGGCCTACACAGGGTCAGGATAAAAACTCACTGTCTTTCAACATCTTGTCCTACCGGAAGGTCCTCAGGGGCAATAACAAGCATGGAGCTGTCATCTCCTATGGTAACAATGCGTTCTTCAAGGATACCTGCCTGAGGCTGTTTTACAGTTAATTTTTGTATGTATTTATTTTTATCTTTTATGTTTCTGAATAAGTACAAGGTGTACACACTAAAATAATAAAAACATAGCACAGTAAATACATAAACCAGCAATATGATCATTTATCAAGTATTATATACTGTACATAATTGCATGTGCTATATTTCTATATGACTAGCAGTGCAGTAGGTTTGTTTTACACCAGCATCATCGTAAACATGTGAGTAATGTGTTGTACTACGACATTAGGACACCTGCAATGTCACTATGTGACAGGGAATTTTTCAGCTTCATTACAATCTCATGGAACCACTGTCGGATATGTGGTCCATTGTAAACTGAAACATTGTTATGCGGTACATTGCTGTATTTGGAAGTTAGATAATGTGATACATCTAGCTGTGTTGTTTTAGCTCAAGATCCCACTGCTTGTTTTTGTCATTGTCAAAGATCAGATGATTGTAGATGTGTGGTCTTATTTCTGAGGTCTCTATTCTGTTCCATTGGTCTACATGTCTGTTTTGGTACCAGTCCCAAGCTGGTTTGGTTACTATAGCCTTGTGGTACAGTTCAAAGTCAGGCAACATGATGCCTCCAGCTTTGTTCTTTTTGCTTAGGATTGTCTTGGCTATGTGGGCACCTTTTTGGTTCTATATGAATTTTAAAGCAGTTTTTTTTCTAGTTCTGTGAAGAATGTCAATGGTACTTTGATGGGAATAGCATTGAATCTATAAATTACTTTGAGCATTCACAGGATAGCATTAGAGCAGAAATCTGATGAGATCTACATCTCTTCTATTAAAACTATATTATAGCTGGGCATGGTGGCTCATGCCTGTGATTCCAACATGCTGGGAGACTGAGGCAGAAGGATGACTAGAGGTCAGGAGTTGAGACAAGCCTAAACAACATAATAAGACCCTGTATCTACAAAAAATTTAAAAAGTAGCCAGGTATATAAGCACATACCTGTAGTCTCAGGTACTCTGGAGGCTGAAGCAGAGCAATGGCCTGAACCCGAGACTGAGGCTGTAGTGAGCCATGATCGTGCCACTGCACTCCAGCCTGGAAGACAAAGCAAGAACACATCTCAAAAAATAAATAAAAACAAATAAATAAATAAATAAAATTATATTAGGATTATTTTTATTGCAGTTTAAGAAGTCAAACTGATATTAGCCAAGCCAAAAAAAAAAAGGAATTTATTAACATAAATAACAAGGAAGCCCAATGGATAAGCCTAGCTTTGGGCAAAGCAAGATAAAATGGCTAACACATTATATTTTGTTAGTGGAGCATGAAGGTGTCCAACAGCCCTGGGTTATCAAGTTCTCGCAAGTGGAAATCTCAGAAGAAGAAGAAGCTTATTGTGCATTAGCTCCAGTAAAAAACCAGGGAAGCCTCCAGTACAGCTTAAGCCATGAGTCTCATCTCTGAACCAATCACCATGGCTAGGTAGTAGGAGCGATTTCCCTAGAAAACACTTGCAAAATTTGTAAGAGACACACAGCAAATTATTTACATCCAGAGTATTAAAAACTCCTACAAATCAATAAGACAAAAAAAAAATGGCCTAAGAAGAATAGACCAAAACTACAGAGAGGAAAATGAGTGACAATAAATACATATAGAATAGTTTTGAGTGAAGTAAGTGTAAATTACAGCAATGAAATGCCATTTCTATTTAAATACAAAAATTGAAAGATAATAAGTGTTGATGAGAGTATGAGAAAATGGGTTTCTCCTTCATTACTGTTGAGAATGGGGTAATTGAACAATTTAGTCATACCCTTTACAATGTAAAATTTGCCAACCCTTTAATCCAATCTAGTTTCAATTGCCAGTGGTTTCCTGAAAGAAATTTTTACACAAGAGCAAAAAGAAGCATTTATAGGGATTTGCATCGCAGCACTCTTTGTAACAGTAGGAAAGTGAAAGCAATTTGTATCCAATCGAAGGCATCCCAAATGCCCATCAATAGAGGAGTAGGCTAGTGAAATATACCATTGTGCATCCATGACACAGAAGGCTGTGTAACTAATGGAAATAGTGAGGTAGGGTATATAATATGGCAAAGTCTCTAAGACATATTGTTGAGTGAGGAAACACAATTCATGTTGTAGTACATTGGGCAGCCATGGAGGTGTGCCTTCAGGTATGACTTCATGAGAATCTGTTGCCAAGGAGTGTGATTGGTCAGCAGCTGATAGTGTGCACACCAAAACTACACTCTCCGTGGGCTTTTCTCAGCCAATGATTGAGCATAGCAGGAGATTACAGAACCCCACCATTTCTACCCAGTGCAGGATTCCCCTAATAGGCAATCTTTGTTTGGTGACTCCCCACGGCCATGGATGAGACTTTCTCAGAGCTGCACTGAAGTCTGAGTCTCTTCCCACCCTGTCCTGATTCCTTCCATTCCATCTCTCCTTTTACAGGTGTCAGAACTGTGATGCAGTCTGAATGTTCTCACCTCCTGCATATGTCCTCTTTCCCCTTTATTCTTTGCAAGAATTTCCCCTGAAAATCTTCGGCATGTCTAATTCTATCTTGTCATTTGCTTTTTTAAGAATGCAAACAGATACTTATATAGAGGAAGATACCATTCATAAAAGCCTTGCTATAAAACTGTTATTTCTGTATATACATATATGTGTATAAATGTATATGAAAAGATCTAGAAGGATGCATAGGAAATTGGAAACCATGATTACCTCTGGGTAGGAAATTTAGACTGTGCAGTAGTATGATCATTTGAATAAAAATGAGTTCTTTATTCATACCTATGTTTGCATAAGAATAAGTTACTTCTGGAAGATTAAAAAATAAAATAAGTGAGTAATTGCTGCCACAAGGATAGGGTGCTGTATGTCTAGAGCAAACAAGAGATTAATTTTTCACAATATATCCTTTTCTGTTTTTCTTATGGTGGTTTTAGTAGGATTGCACAAAAAAAGTACATCCAAAAACTTTCTGCATCCTTATCTAGAAATATTAATAATTACTTTTTTCATTTAACCCCTTATCGTGAACATCTTTCCTTGGCATTACCCATTTTTCTGCATTATCACTTTAAATATTTTTAATGTTCCAATATGTAGATGTAATATAAGGTACTTAATCTATCCTCATTGTTAGATATTTTCATTTTTAATTTTTGCTATCAAAATTAATGATAAAATTAATATCCCTATTTCTCAACTTATTTTTTTATATTTCTTTTTTATTATTATTATACTTTAAGTTCTGGGATGCCTGTGCAGAACGTTCAGGTTTGTCACATAGCTATACACGTGCCATGGTGGTTTGCTGCATCTATCAGCCCATCATCTAGTGTTATCCCTCCCTTAGCCCCTCACCCCCTGACAGACCCATGTGTGATGTTTCCCTCCCTGTGTCCATGTGTTCTCATTGTTCAACTCCCACTTATGAGTGAGAACATGAGGTGTTTGGTTTTCTGTTCCTGTGTTAGTTTGCCAAGAATGATGGTTTTCAGCTTCATCCTTGTCCCTGCAAAGAACATGAAGTCATCCTTTTTATGGCCACATAGTATTCCACGGTGTTTATGTGCCACATTTTCTTTATCCAATCTATCATTGATAGACATTTGAGTTGGTTCCAAGTCTTTGCTATTGTTAATAGGGCTGCAATAAACATACATGTGCATGTGTCTGTATAGAATGATTTATAAACATTGGGTATACACCCAGTAATGGGATTGCAGATCAAATGGTATTTCTGGTCTTAGATCCTTGAGAAATCACCACAATGTCTTCCACAATGGTTTAACTAATTTATACTTCTATCAGCAGTGTAAAAGTGTTCCTATTTCTCCACATCCTCTCCAGCAACTGTTGTCTTCTGACTTTTTTAATGATTGCCATCCTAACTGTCATGAGATGGTATCTCATTGTGGTTTTGATTTGCATTTCTCTAACTAGTGATAATGAGCTTTTTCTCTTTTTCTTTGAGAGGGAGTCTTGCTCTGTCACCCAGGCTGGAGGGTAGTGGCGTAATCCTGGCTCACTGCAACCTCTGTGTCCTGGGTTCAAGCGATTCTCCTGCCTCAGCCTCCTGAGTAGCTGGGATTACACATGGCTAATTTTTGTGCTTTTAGTAGAGATGGGGTTTCACCATGTTGGTCAGGCTGGTCTCAAACTCCTGACCTTATGATCCACTGCCTCAGCCTCCCAAAGTGCTGGGATTACAGGTGTGAGCCACCACACCCAGCCAATTAGCTTTATTTTATGTGTTTTTTTTTTTTTTTGGCCACAGACATGTTTTATTTTGAGAAGTGTCTGTTCATATCCTTCACCGACTTTTTGATGGGGTTGGTTTTTTTGTTGTAAATTTGTCTAAGTTCCTTATAGATTCGGGATATTAGCCCTTTGTAAGATGGATAGATTGCAAAAATTTTCTCCAATTCTGTAGGTTGCCTGTTCACTCTGGTACTTTCTTTTGCTGTGTAGAAGTTCTTTAATTAGATCCCATTTGTCAATTTTGACTTTTGTTGCCATTGCTTTCAGTGATTTAGTCATGAAGTCTTTGCCCATGTCTATGTCCTGAATGGTACTGCCTAAGTTTTCTTCTAGGATTTTTATGATTTTAGGTTTGGCATTTAAGTCTTTAATCCATCTTGAGTCAATTTTTGTATAATGTGTAAGGAAGGGATCCAGTTCAGCTTTCTGCATATGGCTAGCCAGTTTCCCCAACACCATTTATTAAACAGGGAATCCTTTCCTTGTTGCTTGTTTTTGTCTGGTTTGTCAAAGATGAGACGGTTGTAGATGTGTGGCATTACTTCTGAGGCCACCATTCTGTTCCATTGGTCTATATCTCTGTTTTGGTACCAGTACCATGCTGATTTAGTAAACCAGGAAGAAGTTGAATCCCTGAATAGACCAATAAGAAGTTCTGAAATTGAGGCAGTAATTAATAGCCTACCAACCAAAAGAAGCCCAGGACCAGATGGATTCACAGCTGAATTCTAGAGGTACAAAGAGGAGCTGGTACCATTCCTTCTGAGACTATTCCAAACAACAGAACAAGAGGGACTCCTTCATAACTCAGTTTGTGAGGATGACTTCATGACTCCTTCATAACTCATCATCCTGATACCAAAACCTGGCAGAGACGCAACCAAATAAAAAGAAAAATTCAGGCCAATATCCATGATGAACATTGATGCAAAAATCCTCAATAAGATACTGGCAAACTGAATCCAGCAGCATATCAAAAAGTTTATCCGCCAAGATCAAGTCTGCTTCATCCCTGGGATACAAGGCTAGTTCAACATATGCAAATCAATAAATGTAATCCATCACATAAACAGAACCAGTGACAAAAACCACATGATTATCTCAAGAGATGCAGAAAAGACCTTCAATAAAATTCAACATCCCTTCATGCTAAAAACTCTCAATAAATTAGGTACTGGTGGAATGTCTCTCAAAATAGTAAGAGCTATTTATTACAAACTCACAGCCAATATCATACTGAATGGGCAAAAGCTGGCAGTGTTCCCTTTGGAAACAGGCACAAGACAAGGATGCCCTCTTTTACCACTACTATCCAACATAGTATTGGAAGTTCTGGCCAGGGCAATCAGGTAAGAGAAAGAAATAAAGGGTATTCAAATAGGGAGAGAGGAAGTCAAATTGTCTCTGTTTGCAGATGACATGATTGTATATTTAGAAAACCCCATCGTCTCAGTCCAAAAACTCCTTAAGCTGATAAATAACTTCAGCAAAGTCTCAGCATACAAAATCAATGTGCAAAAATCACAAGCACTCCTATACACCAATAACAGAGAGCCAAATCATGAGCAAACTCCCATTCACAATTGCTACAAGAGAATAAAATACCTAGGAATACAACTAACAAGGGACGTGAAGAACCTCTTCAAGGAGAACTACAAACCACTGCTCAACGAAATAAGAGAGGACACAAACAGATGGAAAAACATTCCAAGCTCATGGTTAGGAAGAATCAATATCATGAAAATGGCTATACTGCCCAAAGTAATTTATAGATTCAATGCTATTACCAGCAAGCTACCATTGACCTTCTTCACAGAATTAGAAAAACCTACTTTAAATTTCATATGGAACCAAAAAAGAGCCCGAAGAGCCAAGACAATCCTAAGCAAAAAGAACAAAGCTGGAGGCATCACACTACCTGACTCTAAATTTCTATAAATGAACTCATGAGGCCAAAGAATGAAGGAGACACCAATATGAGGGGAAAAAAAGTCAAATGGTTAGTGCAATGGTAGAGATGTGCACAGTATGTTATGGAAACCCAGAGAAGACAAACATAACAGAGCTTTGGAAAGATATGGGATTTTTCTCCCAGAGGAGACGATAATCAAGAGAAATTTGAACTGGGTTGAAAGGAGGGGAGTAGTATCCCAAGAGAAGGGAACAATATAAGCAATTCATGGAGACAGGAAAGCTGTATACAGGGAACCATCAGCAGGTTGTTGAATATAAGAAGCTGCATGAGGCTGGACACAGTAGTTCATGCTTGCAGTCCCAGCACTTTGAGAGGACAAGGTAGGATCATCACTTGTGGCCAGGAGTTTGAGACCAGCCTGGGTCACATAGCCTGACTGCCATCTCTACAAAAAATAAAAATAAATTAGCCTGCTGTAGTGGCAGGTGTCTGTAGTCCTAGCTACTCTGGAAGGATCACTTGAGCCCAGGAGGTTGAGGTTACAGTGAGCTATGATTACACCACTGCACTCCAGCCCGGGCAACAGAGCAAGACCCTGACTCTAAAAAAAAGGATTGTAAAAGATAATACTAACATACAACGAAGCACGCAGATTCCAGTAAAGCCTGTCATATTATGCAGATTAGGCAGGTTTAAATATATTTTTATGTGATGAGAAGGCACCAAAGGATTTTGAGCAGGAGGGACTATCTGAAAAAAGAGAGAGAACGGTAAGACCCAAGACAGAGAGAAGGTACTACAA
Source organism: Cheracebus regulus (assembly GCA_963574635.1). NCBI lineage: Eukaryota > Metazoa > Chordata > Mammalia > Primates > Pitheciidae > Cheracebus > Cheracebus regulus. The sequence goes on from CAUYQU010104694.1 coordinate 58,359, forward strand.
GGACTATTTCGCTGGAAAAATCTAAAGGAATTGGAATGGGCTGAATGTGGGAGTGGGGGTGGGGTGAGAGAGGGGAAGAATGGAGACAAAATAGGCCCAGATTTCTGGTTTGAGTCCAGGAGAGATGGGGTGCTGAATCTGTACCTCTGGGAATACAGTGATGGTTGCAAAAGGCATGGGGTATTGTCTTCTGCCACTGTCTTAAAAGGGATTCTAAAGGGATTTTCTTGCCCTTGTTCCTCCAGCCCTACACTTGCGTTACTGGCCTACGTGGATACTCACCAGCTGGTTGTGTCCATCATTGCAGCCAAGTCTGAGAATTCCTGATTATACTTAGAGCCTGTGGAGCTGCTGACACAAACAGTCATTAGCAGACGACCCTTTTGCAACAAACTATGATTTAAAATGTAAACCGTGGAGGCATTTTCCTTGCATTGTCCAGAAAGAACTTTTTCCTGCGTGAGCCTGGATTAATCATGAGAGAGCTCGTCAACATTCCACTGGTACATATTCTTACTCTGGTCGCCTTCAGCGGAACTGAGAAACTTCCAAAAGGTTGGTTTGAGCAATCATGTTTTCTTGTTGCCTTGTCATAGTTCTAAAGTGTTTGCGTGTGTGTGTGTGTGTGTGTGTGTGTGTGTGTGTGTGTGTATGTGTGTGTGGGGGTGTGTGTGTGGGTAAGAGAGATATGACCATGACTGATTTATAGTATGGTGGGCTTGGGTTTTACCTGATGAAGTAAGAGAGAGATGTATGACAAGGAAAGAAACTATATACATAAACAATTGGTACCAATATTTTGCTCCTAAGTTCTGCAATAAAAAGCTTAGCCATAAACTGTGTGCAGAGGCCTGACTTCTAAAGCAAAACATACTCATGTACACTGCAAGTTATCAAGGTCTATTTTGTTTATGCGTATGTCAGATTTCAGGGTGGTCTAGTTGGATGATGAAAACCTTTTCGCATCAGGTTTGCGGGAAGTGAATCAACCTCGTTCCCAGATATCCAGAGCGTTTGCTTCTGAATAAAAATCACTTTTATATTCAGTTTTAGTTTTATCAAATGCTTAATAAATATTTTAGTTGCTAAAAGTTAGAAATACAGAAAGACGTGCACAATTTGTCTATGTAATAAACCTGGAAGACAATGGATTCTAAATAACTTTGAGCCTAGAGTCATGATTTGGCTTGGCAGGAGACTGGAAAAGTTTTTTTCAGAGCCTTTGGAATGTACCGGAAATAACACCACCTCAGGGGAAAGGAAAGCAACTTAAGAAACTGACAAACACCTGTTGCAGTAGCAAGAATGTCCAGTGATATAGTTTCTGGCCGGTGTATCATGACACTGGGACTAGCGTTTTTTAAATCAGGAAGACTGGAAAATATGTGATTTGCAGAGTGACTAAGGGCATCATTGAAATCTTTTTTAAAAAAGACATGAGAAAGCAGATCGAGTGGTATCAATAAAAGAATTTTCTAATTAAATGTTATACAATAGAGTAAAAAGAATTTTTTGCTTTAGGACATGTTAAAAATTAATCATTTTCCCTTTACATTAATCAAAGCACTGGAACAGTATGTATTGTGTGGCTAAATGAAGGTGATATCTGTATATAGATGCAAAACGTATCTTTAGATTTTGTGGTTCACTAAAAATTCTGGAGCCATAAGGTCAAGGTTAATATGCAAATAAGATATGAGTTGCTTCACAACCAATCTGATTTCACAGATTTTGTTTGTTTTGTTTTGTTGCTTCTCTTTTTCCATTTTACTTGAGCATAATGGTATCTTCAAATGTATTTAAACATTTCATTTCCAATGAATACTTTAAGGCATCTTCAGATAAAAGAGAATCTAGATCTTTTCAAACAGCTAATAATAGTTAGAAAGACATAACATTGGCTTCAGATTATTTTAATACTTCCTGATCAAACAACGGATGTCCGGTAAGGCGGCACCTGGATGTTTGAACCTGTCTTATTTGTATATTTCTAAACCACGCATTTACGTAAAAATGTTAGGGTTAAATACGAAAATACAGTCTTAAAAGAAATAGGACAATTGATTTTGATGATCCAAATAAGAATTTATTGCCTACACATATGAAACCCCCAAAACCTCTCTATCTGAATAAGTCTTAATTTATATTCTAGATACAATTGATTTTCATTTCCAAACTTTATAAATAAAGACCTTAATTCAAATGCACACTATCTCTATTTTGAAAACATTGAAATACAGTGGCATAAAGGTAACAGAGCCAAACACCCTGACTTTTAAATAAACTAATCAGATCATTCATCCAATTTTGTTTCTTATGATTTATTTACTACTAGAATTAGGTTTTAAAATAAAAAAATTAAAACAATTTTTTCTTAGTCTATTGTACCATAAAATCTAAATTTGTATAAGTTTAACATCACCCTTATCCAAAGCACCATGTCTAGGAGAGTAAACATTTATTTATTACATATACCAATTCTGAAAATAAATACTACCATCAAAGCACAGTACTTAAAATTTTAAATGATGAAGGGTGAGGAATATATTGGTTGAAAAGAAGCACAATAAAATACTATTATTATTATCATTATTTTTAGAGATGGAGTCTCACTCTGTCGCCAGGCCAGAGTGCAGTGGCACAACCTCTGCCTCCCGGGTTCAAGTGATTCTCCTGCCTCGGCCTCCCGAGTAGCTGGGACTATGGACATGTGCCATCACGCTCAGCTAATTTTTTGTATTTTTAGTAGAGACAGAGTTTCACTATGTTGGCCAGGATGGTCTCAATCTCCTGACCTCATGATCTGCCTGCCTCGGCCTCCCAAAGTGCTGGAATTACAGGCGTGTCCAGCCATTATTTTATTCCTACTGAAACTAATAAAAATGGCCCACCCAAACTATTTCTAGAAAACTACTGTTTTCCCTATTCTTGGCAGACATAATAACAAAAAGTTTTTTAGTTGATATACTTCATCCTAATTCCTTTATCATGAATGAATAAAGGAAACTGCACAATATGTATTACCTAATAAATTGACATATTTAGAAACATGCAAAAGTATTCAGGGGATTCTGACTTTCTGCACACCATTTTTTTTGATAAATACCCAACTTTGTAGAATGAATTGTTCATAGTTTTTATTTTAGTTTAATTGAGACTCCTAATGCTCAAAGATTAGGGAGAGAATCATTGTCTTTCTGAATCATTTCAACTAGTGATATTTTAAATAATGAATTCAATGCCATAACCCAAAGTGGAATTTCAAAAACTGTCATTTCTGAAAGTAGTCAATGTTTCACTGGATAATTGGCTTAACCACATACGTTAGTCACATTTAATGCTTTACCAGTTAGTATTAAGCATATAGTGCCATATTAGATTCTGCAGGAGTATAAGAGTTCATGTAAGCAGCTCTGGATCTGCTTAACATGTACAAAGAACTGTCAAAAGTCTCACTTTCAAAATACTACACTTACTACAATACCTTGAAGCGTTTGACTCTAAGTGATTTTATCTTTAGATAGATTTGAATAACCTCCTCTTTTAAATTGTATATATATAAGGATAGGATTCACAGATTTCACATATGACTAAGTCAGTATTGACACAGCTGTCATTGAAATCCAGGACACACAGTCCTGGATGAATATTTTATATTGCCTTGTATTCAAAGAGTTACTCATTGCATGTTTGAGTAAACAGAATTGCTTCAAATATTATTGATCTTAAAGAAAAGAAGGAAGGAAGGAGCAGAAATGTCAAGATTTCTTTAAACTCCACCTTATTTCCAAAGGTACATGGAGTAGGAAGCTTCTCAGTGAAATAAAACCTGATGTCATTGGAGAAGAGCAACAAGTGAGGGTGGAAAAGGGGCCTGAGGGGAGTGGCTGTATTCAGGAAGATGAGAGGATCACATGGGCCATGCTGAGGACCCAGCTGGGGCTAGAACTGCAGCTTTCTTTACAGTACTCCTGACCTGAACATTTGCTACACTTTACCCAGCAATGCTATGTGAACATAGGGTAGCAAGGACAGATGGCTGGATTAATTCAGGATTGTCACTTTCCAGGGTCAGTACAGCTAAAGAACTAGAGTAAAGGAGTTGAAGTTATATGGCAACATATTATGGGGTACCATTTGGATCATGAAGAAAGTAAAACAAGGATATTTAAGGCTTGGAAGAGAAGGTTTAAAAAGTTTAAACCAACCCCAAAGTGTTTTATTATACTAAACAAATACTGCATTCAGAATGTTAGAGAAACATGAATATTTTCCAAGTCTGAGCCCCAGTTTTACTAAAATAGAAAGGAGCAAATACACCTTGTTTCTTTGTGTACCCAATCGTTTGGTCACATCAATCAAAAAATAATCAAAAGTTGGTAAGTCAATAGCCACATGGGAGATCCCATAAGGAAAAGTAATGTCACATCCACTCATCAAACAGTTACTACTCAAGTCAAGTTGGTCTTTGGGTTCAGAAAAGGATTGTATTCATTTTCATGTATTTGTTATTCATGTAGTCCTTGGATTGAGAGAAGAAATCATGCCCTAGTTTAAACAGGCTCTGGCTGAGATGAAAGCTGACAGTAGAATGAAAGTAAACAAGAGACAGTGTGCTGAGTCAACAAATATCATCAAATACAACTGACCCATGTGATTGTGTCAGTGAAAGCTGACAAGCAGATTTGGATAACTGGAAACATGAGCAATGTGGACTTTACTTTCTGTGTAGAGAAACTGATGCGGATGTACATCTTCTCTTCATCCATTTGTGCATAATCAGTATGATCTTGAAGATGCAGTATATCTTAGAGAAAGGAACTATAAACCAACTTTAACCCTGAAGTTTAGCTCTATCACTTCCTAATTTTGTGATATGTAGATAAACTATTTACCCATTTTTAGTCTCCGTTTCTGGTCTGCAGGTGGGAATATTATCTACCTTTATGTTTGTTGTGATAAATAAATGAAATAATGAATGAAAAATATAATGCATGGCACATACCAAATTCTTAATCAGTTTTAGTTGCTAATATTAGTAAAAACAGTCAAATTTCACATAATACTGTTATGTCACTGGATCTTATGGGAAGGTGTTAACTTAATAAAGTTCTTAGTAACACCTTGCATATTTCTCTATGTCTGTTTTCCAAGACATTCTAAGACTTACTTCTTTGATCTTAACTGATCTCAACAGTTCATGTGACACCTCCAATTTGCCACCTCACTGCAAAGATAACATTAATAGTAAGTCTGTTAACCTCTGCCACTCCTGCATCTGTGTATTAAGTGAAAAAAAACTAGTAAATAAAGTTTCTCTCTTATAAAAATAGCATATGGTATTTAAGATTGATTTTGAAAATACAAAATACATAAAGTTTAAGACAGGAAAAGGACTATTAACATGTTGATATATTTTCTTTCATTTTTTCTATGTATTTTTTAAAGTGCTAATAATATTATTTATACAATTCTGCTGCCTGCTGCTTTTACTTAGCACTCAAGTATAAGCATATTCTGTATTGTTAATAATCCTCAAAACATCATGTGCAGTGACTAATATTCTGTTTAGATAACAGTGTGCTGGTATATGTTTAATATTCACCTTGCTGAGAAACAAAAAAGGCCCAGAAGTGTTGCTCTCATTGATTTCTGCAGTATAAATACTCCATAGTAAAAGGCTCCAATGTATACATGGCCAGACTCAAGCTACTATCAAATACTGAGCACTGAGTTGGGAAATAGCATGTGTAGTAGTATCCTTTATATATTATTTCTACCAGGTATATGAGGGATAACTTCAAGAACTTTTACAATGGTAAAATGTAGTTAAATCATTAGGAATGTCAAGTATTAATACTTTGTTTTTAATATATTTAATTATAAATGTATACAACTTAGTTTTTAATAATTGTTGTATATAACAATCACCTCTCAAAATTCTTGAAAAATTACCAAGTGGCTCTTGCAAACCTGTAGAAGACAAAACTGTGTGCCTCAATCTTCTCCTACTTTACTACAATTAATAGAATTTAGTACAATTGATTCATTTTCTGCAGTAAGAGTCATCTATATGCCTTTCTATATGCGAGATTATTTTCATAGGATGTATTCCTGGAGATTATGATGATGATGATGATGATTATTTTGGACACAGGGTTTTGCTGTGTCACACAGGCTGGAGTACTGAGGTGCAATTACAGTTCACTGAAGCCTTGAACTCCTGGGCTCAGTTGATCCTCTTACCTTAACTACTTCTCAAGTAGCGGGATTACAAGGTGTGTGCCACCATGCCAGTTAATTTTTAATTTTTTTGTAGAGATGTGGTTTCCCTGTGTTTCCCAGCCTGGTCTCAAACTCCTAGGCTCAAGAGATCCTCCCACCTCAGCCTCAAAAGTGATGGGATTATAGGCGTGAGCCACCAGTCATACCCAGCCTGAGATAAAATATTAATGGTTTAATAAATTTGAATGTAATAGAGACAAAGAAAACAACTGAACAGGCTGGGTTTCTTTTTTCTAAATTATAGAACCAAGTAACATTTGCACAGTGCTTCATGTGGACCAAGGAAAATTTTAAATGCTTTCTATTTATTTACTCTTTCTGACAAGCTTATGTGAAGGCTTTATTATTATTGCCATCTACAATTGAGACACTGACGTTAAGTGTGGTTAAGTGACTTGCAGAGCGGGTAAGCGATGGAGCTGGGTTGTGAATTCAAGTCCTATGCTACGTTGCCTCTTAATGTCTAGTTGTTCCACAGTCTTTCTTTTTAAACAGTAAAAGCATTCAACATCATCAATTAACCTTCAGGCCCATTGTTGACCACACCCCACAAGCTTCCTAAAATGTTGTTTTTTAACTCTCAATATCTAGAAGATGATACTATTAATTGCTTATTTCATTTATCTCTTGTTTAGAAAATAACTTTTTAATGAGATTAGCTTTCTCAAACTTTATGGATTACAAGTTTGCTTCCATTGCATTTAGAAAATTAACATTTCTTTGACATTCTATTTGCTACAATATTTTTTTCTATTACAAAGGTAATATGTATACATTTTTTTAAAAATCCTGGAGGTTGGGGAGGGATAACACAGGGAGAAATGTCTGATGTAGGCGATGGGCTGGGGGATGGAGACAGCAAACTACCATGATGTATGTACCTATGCAACAATCCTGCAGGATGCAGGATGCACACATGTACTCCAGAGCCCAAAGTACAATAAAAAAAAATTCTACAAGAAATAGAAGAGCAAAAATATAAAATTACACATAATGCTCATAGCTAGGAATAAATGCTCTTAGCATTTTGCTATTCATTCTTTCAGTCTCTTTCTCTCATGTGTATGTGTATATATGTAAAACGTCACAA